>JAHWFP010037954.1:4305-29396 GCA_023313725.1 Lithobius niger
GAGCTAAGTACCGAATCCGTTTCCGTCTATTTTGGAGAAGCTGGTTTACAACCGAGTAGAAATAAACAAGCGTCCAGCACCGACTCCTCCCCCCTCCCCCCTTCCTTTCCTTGTTGTCATGCCAACCGACTAACTAAGTAGTGAACTTTTTTAAACACTAGAAGGTGGATTGAACTCTAGCGTTTAAGCAATTATTACGAAATTTAAACCAGTATTTCAAACTTTTAACCAATGGATGGCACTGACGTTACTGGTTGTTTGTTGTTTTCTTCTGTCGAAATAGCAATTTAATCTATCGGATTAAAAAAAATATAATTTCTTTTTCGTGTTAGAAAAGAAAACGTACTATTCTCCTGCAGCACCTAGGGTTTTACTTCGTTCCATAGATTGGAGCGAAGAACTTTTTGGGGGATTCCTTGTGTGCTGGGGGTAGAAGTTGCCATTTATGCATAAAAAAAAATGTGATGACTGGTATCATGTATGGAGGTACCCCAAAGAGCCTGTTCAGTCCCTGCAATGGCCCCGGGGGGAGGGGGTGTGTGAGCAGAAATGATGGCTTAAAATTTAACTTAATTACAGGGATTTTAATTTTTGTTCCTAATTTGGCCTGGCCCACCATGACCAAAACACTATTGCGTTGAATAAAAGTAAAATTCGTTGCAGTTGTGGTTGTCTTTCATGATCTATGAGAGTTTAAATGGGATAATGTTAAAAGTAAAGGTAAAATTAGTCACGTCATTTTGTAAGCCTTTCTGCTGTTCTTCCCGCGACCGTACAATCTTAAACTTGCAGGACACCTCAAGGCATGACCCCAGAGTGATGACATTTATTTGTATGTGATAACTTCACCCTATCACCTATCAGGAACCCCAACATTTTCTTTCACTCCATCCTATTGTTTGGACCCCTATAACCCTGAAGAGACTTCGATATGTGACCTTCGCACCCTTTTCTTGCTGCACCTAAAAATGGGAAACGGTTAAAATTGTGATGTTAACTACAAGTTCTGTGCATAATTTACTGAAACTGTTTATGAAATATACTTTTGTTTGGTAAGACATGGTTTTCACTCAGTTGATACTTCAGTGGGCCTTGTGTGTATAGCCTACAATTAACCCCAAGTGTGTATCACCATGCTGACGCATAACAGCACAGATTTATGTATGTAAAATGCAGATGTGCTTACCTTAAAGATAAGATAAACAAGAAAAAGCCCATGTTAAGTTATTTCCAAGAATAACTGTGCATGACTGGAATAATTTTTTATCGTTATGTGTTATTTTTAAGTAGATTGGTAAGTGTTGCAACCTAGCCTGTTAGAGTATTGTGGTATAACTTTTTCCATGAAGCCAAACTTAACCTGTTCCGTTATCTCCCTTCAGGTACTGAACACAGAATTACCACAGCATCCCTAGCTTGGCCGTCTTCTTGGCAACAGACGAGACAGCTCATCTTGCCTCCTGACGATGGGAGGCATCTGGAGCTGAACAGCTGGTAGCCATTGGTATTTTCGTGTACCATACACAGAATTGCAACTGTGTAGAGGGCTTGGTTGACCATGCCAGGGACCACACGGATCTCTGCATCACTAGACCGCCCCTACGAGGACCAAAATCCGTCCTCGCCCCCTCCCTTCACTGCACATGACATTGGCAGTGCCTCAGGAGCCCATTCCACTCCCAATGGTAGCCTCAGCAGTTTCAGTAGAACCAACTCTGTGGACAGCTTGGACAGCAGTGGCAGTAGTAGTGCCAGTGGCGGAGGTGGTGGCAGCAGTATTGGCAGTAGCACCAATGGTCACTCAAGGCAAGTGTCCAACGACAGTACGACAGGCAGTCCCGATTTCATTCCTACCCGCAGCATCAAACAAGCCTCCAAGCCCCTGCACAATCCTATGCAGTTCGTGAAAGTAGGAACATGTCCGCTGTACAAGAAAGCCGAGCAACAGATCAAGAAGGCTGAGGAGGTGAAGAAGATGACGACGGTAAAACAGGAAGCAGAAGAATGGCAACACGTAAGTATCTTAATGATCCAATTTAGGGTGGTGTGGCGGCCACGTTGTCAAAGAATATTCACAATATTGAATGGCTTTCGGTTGTGTAACATCGTCAGACCAACTACTGTTTTTATTTTTATCTACTACAACCGTTAAAAAAAGGTAACAAGAAAATTTAAACTTAAATGATTAATTGGTAAAAATTGTCCTAGGCCCGGGTGTCAACCATTCAGTTGAATGGAGCCCCACACAAGCAGAAGTTTCTGCTATTTCCCTTGCTGAAACCGTACTCGTTTCGCCGTTTTCAGTAACAAGAAAAAGCACCTAAATGGAAAAAAAATTATTTATTGCATTCTGGAACTACCATTCGGACAAGAAAAATCTTTTAACAACTTGGTAGCAGTCCTAATTTGAATAGTCTGTTAGTAGGTGAAAAATGGGAACTGTATTTATATGTCGCAAACCAAAGATTAGCCAATTGTTGATAACCTAATTACTTTTGACATACCACAAATCCAACTTGTTTGTACTTGTGTAAGGGGGGGGGGATAGGGGGAGTGAACATTCGAATTAAATTTCAGGTCGAATTTGTATTCTTTATCCAGCATTATCATATATCTTCACAAGATTTAAAAAAGAGATTTTCTTGGTTTTGTTTAATTCAAAAAAAAAAGTAGTATACCTACTGCACAAATTCCTCGGGACTCGTACATTCAATAATGAATGCATATCCATTTACGTTACCTTACTAAATAGTTGAATTTGATTTGTTGGAGTCTACCATAGGCTATTTAAAACTTAACTGTTTTGCTGAATTAGTGTTTAGTGTCTTTTCTGCACTGTATTATTTTAACTCCTTAGTTGGTAAATCTTCTGTTTGTTTTTTGTAGAATTTGGATGACTGGAAAAGCAAACGGCGGCAGAGCACTCACAAGTTAGTAGAAAGGGCAGCAGAAATTAAGAAACTGGAAGAAGTCGAACACGACAGGAAGAGAAGAAAAAGCAAAACCTTCAACGAAATGATGGAAGAAAGGTGAGTGCAAATAAGAACTTTTTTAAGTTCATTATGATTTGAGTAGGCTAAACAAGTCTGTACTTAGCCCTTGACTGCCAGCTCGTGTATCCCAAGGATGAATGGAGAAAAAGTGCACTAGCACAAACTGAGCTTTGTGCAGCTAAGCAAAGCACATCCAAGAAGAAGTAAGTGTAAGCCAAAGGATGCACAACCAAATTTCATAACTTTAACGTATGTACACATGGAATTTGTAAGATATGCCCCTTTCAGGGTTCAGACAAAACCTGGAAAACATGGAAATCTCAGGGAAAATAGAGCCAACATTTCTGGGAAAACAAGAAATGTTTTTGAAAATCGGGGAAAAGACTGGGAAATTTGAAAAAAAAAATGCCTTTGGGTCAGATTTGTAAGTTCCATAGAATTAGCAGATCAGAATCAAAATCCTAGGCTAGTAGCAAGCATTTAATATGCTAAAGTATTTTTAGCCGTAACTTCAATATACCCAATTTTAGGCTAGTGCCAATACCTGTGAGGAAAATGCGTTTAGTCCTTTCTGGACTGCTCTCTCAACGGCCATTTTCTCAGATGTTGGATTATTTTCGTACAAATATTAATAAAAACTTAAGAGGCTGCCCGTTTCCCTAACTAAACATCTCTTAAACACGTGGAAATTGCTATTGGAGGCACCTGGAAAACCTGGAATGTCGGGGAAATTGAGAATTCAAAAATTGTCTGAATCCTGCCTTTGTACATGTGCGGTAGTCAAGCGTAGTTATCCACTGTGCAGCTGTTATGTATGGAAGTATGTGTTTTAACGAGCTTAAGAATTCTAACTAGGTGAAGGAATGACCCTGTTCCGGGAAGCTGTGTGCATGTTAAGCGATCTGATCTGCCCATACGAGGTTGTGTTAACTTGCTATCGTTTCAAAACTCGCCAAACAACAGTCAGCGTGATACTAAGGCAATACAAATTATGGACGAGCTGAAATTTATGTATGACTAGATGTAAGCCCGTGCTATGCACGGGTGTTGGTATGATTCCGTGATGTTTCCACGGCCATCACGGGGTTGGTTTGGTGCAGTTCTTTATATGTAAGTGGCAGTAAAGTGATTGCTTGTGTTCAGAGCGAGGGGGATGCGAAGGTGCAAGGCACCCAGGCCCAGAAGGCAAGGCCGCCCAAAATTCAAAGCAGATGGCCGAATGTTTTTACATAAAACTTGTGCCCTATGTTTTGTGGGTGTGCCTCCATTATTGAGGCACTCCCTTTAGTTGTACTTGCTGGCCACCACAGCCACTTCTGTAACCTGATGTGTGGCCTGTATGTTTAATAAAGGCTGTAAAGGCCAGTGTTGGCAGGAAGCCAATGCTCACTATTATGCCACTCAACCCCCTGTTATCATGGTACCCACACCTAGGGTAATATGGATTACCCTTGCCCACACTCACTGGGAAGGGGGTTCATACCCTCGCATCGGTAGTTAGCTAGGAGCTTGATAACTTAGGCTAACATAGCAAAAACCACTATTAAAATAGGCCAGAATCGTGAACTCAAAATTCTTTAGTTTTGGGGGCCTATATTTTACTCTTGCACCCCTTCCTTTGAAAAATGCTAGCTGCAGCACTGATTGTGTTGGCGTTGCCATGTGTTGCGATATATTGACATTTGACTTGAGTGTTGCTGGCACTGCTGCTGTTCTTGTGCAGTACAGTACAAATGAAGTGACCAGCACAAACGAAGTGGTCATACGTTTTTTAGCAGGGAAGCATAAAATTTGCCCCCACCCAGAGAAAATATCTATTTACGCCAGTCAACATTAATTTTCAATTACCAAGCACAATGGAGGGGGAGAGTAGTAAGGAGACAGATACAACCAAAAAAAGTTGAGAAAAGAAAAATGAATGAATGGTCTTTTTTTTGGGGGGGGGGGGGGAGTGGGGAATCTTTTTCTGATACAGGATAGGGAAAATGCGGAGGGATATGTTGATGACACAGACCGCAGACATCGGCATATTCTTCGTTAGCGTATATTGGGAGCTACTAAATTTGTAACGTCACACGCCAAACGGGGTATAAGTAAATAAAAAAGAACTGATTGGCTATAAAAATCTGGCCATCGAACTGATTTACTACCAAACGGGAAAAAGGGCAGAAAGGAATAATAAAAAGTCATCAGTCGTCTCCCTCAGTAACGTAGGGGCCGAGGTGGGGGGCAAAATGGAAATAAACACCTTTGCTTCTATTAAGCCTTAAAGAACAAAAATACCTATGTTAAGCCATGGGAACAGCTACGTTTTATAAGGCCTGGCAAAAAATGAATAAAAGGAAAACCCGTGTGTTGATGATTAAAAAAAAAAAATCTTTTGGCTTCGCATCGCTTGCACTTGCATTATGCAACCAACGCGTGAGTACTGAGTAGTGATGATGTGATTACGAATTAAAAACTTTATTCAGATTACAAAGTGTTACAGAACGTAACCATGACATAACACTATGCAGTTATAACCATGACCATAACGCTATGCAGTTACCACGTTGATCACTGAAATAGCCAAGCATTTTTTTTTGCTAAAACACCGAGCAGTTTCGTACTCAAAATCCCGATTGCTTCTTTTTAAACTTAAAAATTAGATGCTGTCTTTTGTTTACAACACAACTGCTAACAAATCCGTACAGCTCGAACTGACTTGTCGTAAATAATAGCTGTAGGCGTCGAACGATAGCTGCCGTAGATGCTGAGACAACGGTTCGTGCTACATTCACGCAAGTATAGCCCACTACATCCCGGTAGTGCATATTACTTCGTTCGCTTGCGTTGACTATCAAGAGATGGCGCGACGACTGTTGATCGTGTTGGTACTTGCGGCCGTCGTGTGGCCGTCGCGTTGCGTCCATCTGACGCGACAACTCGATTTTATTAATAAGGATTTTAATTAAGATGGCTTTACCATAACGTCAGCTTCCTACATTTGAAACGATTCCTTTCTCGATTTTGTGCACCCAAGAAAAATGTGGCGTTGGTACTTGCTGGTTGATTGCTGTCATTCTTAAAACCTTATTTTTTTTTTAATCTGTTAAACGAAGTCGATTAAAAATAAAGATCAAGTCGCTGTTTTTGATCTACTGTTACCGTCTGGGCGAAGGTTAATGTATAAAAAATAAAAAGTCCTATAGATTATTTTTGTTTTATTTTAACTCTTTCCAAGTCGAACCTATCAATTCAGTTCGTTAATCTAACAAGAGAATGTAGTTTAAATGGTATACTGTAAATCTATAATACAATAAATATCAATTATTCCGACTGAAAGCTAAGCACATGGAAAATGTCGAACTTAACTGTACATGTGCATAAAGTGCTACTTCTTATGATTACTGGTGAAGTCAGTTTGCTGTTTAGGATAGACCATAATTTGGGCGACTCTTTCGCTGGAAAATAGGCAACCGCCTACTACAGTGGATATTAGTGAAACAACAGATTGTACTTCTAGTGGTGGAAAAAATGTATTAATTCTCATAATACTCTTTCGCTGCCCCAAATATTTAATATTTCTGAAAATATTTGTTGAGAAATTTGGGACAATCACAGCAAAATTGAGCATCTCTTGCTGATGGGCATGCTTATGTTCAAACAGAATTCACCACCCGACTTCCTAAGTGCTACCGAAAATTTGCTGTTATAATTTATGAACATTTTTGCACAAAAAAACAAATTAAATAAAAAATGTGTACCCATTTTTGTTATTGATAATCTGTTAACAGAATGCATTTTAACCACACCAAGAAAGCAAAGAAAGATTTTAGTACGGTTTTAGCGTGGGCAAGTCTGGACTTGGCAAAAGATTCTTTTCGTCGTTATCAATATTTATGCTTAATGCAGATTAGCCGCAGTCTTTTGTTTCTAGGTTTTCTGAGAATGCATAGACGTTGAAATCTTGGCAAGCATACAAAAGTTGTGCTTTGCAGGATCGTTTTTTCCTGACTGTTTGTTCGTTTGTTTTAATCCTAGGTCGAAGCGAGGCCCCAGTGGACTTGGTTTGCGCAAGTTGAGCTATCCACTCGACTGGGACGAAAACGACATGAACGGCAAAACTAATGGACACACAGATAATGGTAGCCCCAAGTTGGATCTAAGTTTAGACAGCACTGGAAGCGATCAAGTGTTCCATGACGATAGCTCCATCAGCGAAACTAGTTCGGTAAGCATTAAATTTTACTGCTGTAACCTTTCCAACTTCAGTGTTTTCACTTCAGGGTGTGGTCGAATGCGTGAAATAACTAATGAATAAAAAATTAGCAAAAAAAACATTAGCAAATTGCTGTCCATCAGTAGTTAAGAGGCTTTCAAACCATACCCACTTTTATCATTGTCTGCGAGCAGAGCTCCAGTGTATGTGGAGGGGATCAGCAACGGCTTGGTTGGATTGTCTGCTGGTGTTGCTCTCAGTAAACATGTCGACCTAGCCCTTATTGCATACGCTTTCATTAGCTACGAGACTACGATAGATGGCCATTTAATCTTGGAGTGTAGATATGTTTTGCTGGTATTTGTAAGAACACTCGAGTGTAAGACACTCTTATGTGTCCGTAATCAGAGAATTTGTACAAACTGTGGACATGTTAACATCTCCTTAATGCTTACTGTTGATTTAAACTTACCATTGCCTCATGGAAGGCTGGCAATGGCAAGTAAACAAACGTGCCAATTCCAACCAATTTGTGATGTCCCGTTTTCCTCAACTGAGAACGGCTAACCCATACTGCTTCTTAAAAACAATAATTTGAAAGGCTTGCTTGAATTTAAACATACTTCTTCTTAACAAAGACATGCCCTCTCGCTGCGTGCATTCCTAGGGAAAAAACGGTTTCTGGAACATTTTACGTAGGTTTGACAAGGTTTTGTGATAGTGAAGTTCGTAAAAAAAAAATAGGTACAGATTTACAATCTTTATGTAGGGTTGTCTAATGTTGGAAAACTTAGTCGCACAGGAAAACCCAAAATTGGAAGCGAATGCCTTCAAACTAACGATGATCAGTGGGAAAGTGTCAGTATTGCACTTCAATCACAAAAGACTTGAAACGCCGAAGGCGAACAGTCCCATCTTTAATTTTCAAGAATAAATAAATAACATTTTCTTCAGTTTTATGACTATCAAATTTGAGATGGATTGAACAGGACTAGTAAACCAATCCCATTGCCACACTTTATTTCTGCATTGCCGTTTATCTTTTGTTTGAATTTAGTAATTTTAATTTAGTCTGAATTTACTACTACAATTATTAATGCTGTGGTCTTCGGTAAAGAATCCATAACAGTTTTTACTTTAAAAGTTCATGACACAATTTTAAAAACCATCACACGAAAAACACACTTTCAAAGCAGGAAATAACTAGACAGTATCCAGCGAATTTTCGACTGAGTTGTCTACGTCTTCAGGGATGCATGGTACTCTTCAAGCATAGTTCTTCATCTGCATTGTGGTACACAACATTTGAAACTCTACTTCTTGTAACCCTCCATATTTGTTAGGACGATCTTCCCTAGACTGTCAACACAGTAGAAAGATGGCCCTAATAAATACGGAGGGCTACGAGAAGTCCGAGAAGCGCCAGTCAAATTGTGTGTACCACAATGATGATGAAGAACTATGTTTGAACAGTACCGTGCGTGCCTGAAGAAGACGGGACAACCCTGTCTGTAGAGAATTTGTCGTTACTGTCTATGCATTGCCTGGTTTGAAATTGTTCTTGTTTTTCGTGCGTTAGATTGTAAAATTGTGCTTTAGTAATTTTACTAACAAACATCTAATTACAAGATGGAACACCAACGCGGCTTGGTCAGTGTTTAATACGTTGTATACTTTCAGATTGACAAAAACATGGATAACGACATGTCACCTCAAGATGAACCAAAGAACAACAACAGTATACACAAAAACGGTGTAAATGGCAAACTTGAATCAAATCCCACAACTCCTGAAAATGGTTACAAAACGCCAAACGCAGCCAACAATGAAGAGTACACCTTTGACAAAGCAATCCAGTCTTATGTACAGTATGCAGAATCCCAGAAGAAAAGTGGAAACCGTGAGAGGAAAATAGCCAATGGAGATTCGCAATCGTTGACATCGCCACGGTGGAATTCTGATGTTGTAGATGGAGAAAAGAATGGAATTACCAATGGGAAAGGCTACACACCCAAGGTAGAAAAAGTTGCGAAGGTGGATCCCAAAGTTGAGGTAATTAAAACTTCCTGAGCATTGTTCTTTGTGGATAAGGAAAATTTTCAATTCCCACCATTATTCAAACGTGCTGATTACGTAAGTGTGAATCTCGTAAATAATCTTGTTTATGCTTGCACGTAGTCACAGCAACAAAACTGCCGTCTGTAAAGTGTCAGACGTTCAACAAACTCGCCTATTTTAAAGGTTGTTTCAAGGGCATCTCTAGGGATGGGCTGGTTTTTGTATAACCCTTTCGCATCACATTAAACTTAACAGAATTGACAACAGCTTAGTGCTACAAATGGCTCTACAATCGTCCTGCTGCATCTTCCATTCCAGTATCTTGTTACATGCAGTTTAATAAACTACGCGTTGCGTGAATCGGCGTGAAACTTTGCATTGCGTGAAACGAAAGAAGCTACATGAACTTAAAATTGTTGTTATTGTCATAGCTATTTATGCTACCTGTAGCGTAGCTTAGCCTACTTTGTTTCATTGTCATTGCATTGGAGTTTGTAATTAATAGCACTACATTGTGAAAATGTGCTGATTTTGTAGTATGCATGTAACATATTATTGCAGTTTGTGTTTAATAGTAACAAGTTTGAACACTCAATTATTAAGATCAGATTTTTGCCATTTTCAATTCTTTCACAGATACCGTAAATTGCCTACCGTAATTCACAGATACCGTAATTGCCCTGGAAAGCTATGCCCCTCCCCCCTCCCAAAAAAAATGCTTTAAGGTCAGGAACCGTGAAATTACCTAGTTACAGCCCCTGGTGAGATGGGGGGGGGGGTGCTGTACCTAGGTTACTTCACGATATCTGACCTTTTTTGTGCTAGAAATTGACTAAAAGCTTCATACATTCAAGGAAACCATTGATTTATCCTCTAAAACAGTGTTTTTCCACCGAAAATTAACTAAATGCTTCTAAAAAACTCATTAACTAATAAACTAAATTCCTCAACAAATGAGACTAAAGGCATTGAGTTAATGCTATACACCGAACCCATATCACGTATGTGAATGACTGCATAAATACCAAATTTCCCATGATGGAGTTTTGCCTAAACACCCTGCCTGGATAGAAGTAAAATTTGATCACTTGAAATCAATCTGCTCTGAACACAGAGATCTCTATAGACTGATTGTTTCGAGCTTGTTTGGGCTCGTCAGTAATGACTACTGTTTGGACGAGAGCAAAGGCGTGCTGATGGTAATTGCTCCTTGTTGATGGTAGACAGACTTTCGCCCTAGCAAGGGTGAAACAATATGTCTAGAGATCTTTGTGGGTGAGAGCAATCTGATTTCAAGTGATCAACTGCCGTTTGGTTATCTAACATTCAGGAGAATGGAGCCCGAAAAAAGCAGTAGTTTCTGCTCTTTAACTTGCTGAAACCCGTCTAGTTTTTTGTGCTTGTCAAAGTAAGATTCAAATTGTAACGATGTTATGGCCCACCCCCTTTTTTTTTTTTAAATCAAATTAATATTAACTGACCATGGACATTTATAGGCGATTTATGGTAGTAAATTTTCTTTAGTAAATAGGCTTGTGTATGAACAGTTTGATGCCCAACTCGGTATGTTTACAAAAATTCAGTGTTCTACTTTTGTCACGGTATTTAGACCACTTCATACAGACTACTATTAATATCGTATGCTTAACAAAATCCAGTTTCGAAATCTTTTATGTAGGTGACTTAATTACTTTCTGAGCATTACAGGCGTCTGCAGCAGAATGTTACTGACTAATACTTATGGTTAAAAAATGTTTGTTGTGTGTCAAAATTTTATTTGGCTACGCATAGGAGTGTGCGAAGCTCAAAATTTCAAGTTAGACATCGTTCTGTAAACTCGACTCGATCTGAAAAGTTGAAACTCGAGATTTTTTGAGTTTTGTGTTTAAAAAAAAGTTATTTTCTTTAATGAAATGCAGCAAAACTTTTAATGGCTTTATTTAAATTCTACAAAATTAATGTGGTAAAAATGTGGTCTATACCGTGCAGTTAATTTAGGCAATACAATAATTAGTTCACCATATGTAGCACGTATGGACGAGCATGTGGTAGTTATAAGAACCTGCAACATCATCTTAAAACTCTTAACGATGCAAAACTCTATACTCTACCGCCAAACTTGACTCGCACGCTCCTAGCAATTTGTCGTAAACAAAGACATAGTAGCTTAAACATTGAATCAGAGATGTTTTGTGTTGGTGTAACCGTGCAAACACCCCTATTTGTTCGGTATCTAAATCAATAGGCATTGCAAACAATTTGCAAGTGATGCAACAGTTGTAGTCCTCTTAAGCAGGAAAAGCAGCGATAAGCAGATACCAACAAAATATCTGTTTGTGTAATGAGCTTGTAAGTTGGTGCAAGAACAGAGCGCTATTTTGTAATCTGTAGGTGTAGGTGAGTGACAAGCTCCGTGATGTGGAATTTGAAAGGTATTGTTACGTAGTGACCCAAATAAATCTTTTGCCTGCATCAAAAAAATGTAATGTACCTAGTATTCGAAAACATCAGTAGCCATAAAAAAAACTAGCTTATTTGATGCCAAGTGCTTTAAAAAATTTAACTCTGTTTTATTTTGCAGAGAACTGGTGGCCACGACATGTCAATTGTGGTAACAATCAAACCTGGGGCTGAACCAAGAGATTTTGGTTTCACAACAAAAGGGCAAGGCAATGGATTAGTGTTTGTGGAGCATATTGCACGAAGTAAGACACAAACTTATGTAGTTTACATGTTAACTTATGGTAAAAATTTTACTTTCTAGGACAACAGATCCAAAATCTTCATTAACCTCTTTGCACTGGCTGCGAATGTGAAAAAGTAGCGGAGTGGAAAGTTCATCTAAGTGTTAGGGACTAGGTTGTCCCATCTGGGGTTGTTAATTATCCTGTGTTGTACATCCTTATTGGTCAAGGGAAGGTATAACTCCACAGGACAGAGTGCAATAATTCGTCAATTCCACATTTCAGTGTAGGAGGCTTTATGCAGTTCTATTGTGATGTCACAGTCTAACCCATGCGGTTTCGTTACTGTGATGCTTTCCGTGTTTTGCAGTTATCTCTCATTAGTTACACAGAAATTATCCTGAAAATTAATCAGTGTAGGTTAATATGAATGACAAGTTAGCTGATTTTGTCAGTATTTCGGTCTAGCAATCCTCCTAAATTTCTAACAGATCGCTAAAAATTGATTTTAATAAATAGTCGGATAATCATCAGCTAGTGCTTTTTCAAAGGAAAAAATTGCAAGTCTGCAAATCCAGAAAACAATATAAGTATGCCTACAATTTGCATAACCTATTTTCGTGCTTCTGGCGTATGGTTGGAATAAATAATTACGACCATGCACAATTCTGTAACTACAAGTTGATTGAAACGTTGCAATAATCGCAAACGACGTAATGCGGTGATCGTGTGGTAGAAATTTCAATATCAACCTATCCCTGCTTGATCGGGAAATTTTTGTATGAACAGTGATGACATTTATTTTGATTTCAATTTGGAGAGCAAGCCATTATCCACTTTGGTACCTTTGCCCCAACTTGCTGTATGGTAATGCTTTGTCTTAAAGATCCTAACTGTTGGTATTGTAATAGGTTCACTTTCTGAAAGTAAAGGGGAAAAATTGAATTAAGGACAGTTTTATTATTCAATAAATACTTCTTTAGGGAAATTGAGGGGTGACAGTTTTACAAACTCCCAGTTAACTGCTGTATTGTTTTGACCTTTTACTGGTAACCTTTATTATTTCGGTTTGAGTGTATTTTTAGTCAACTGATGGCCTGGTGATGAAGAGTATCGTACATGTATATGGTGTAAATTACTTGTAACCTTATTGTGCAAACATTTTCAGAAAAACAAAGCATTCTGACAGACAAGAAAAGGATGATTGATTTATCTATCACTCGGTGTAATTTATAACCTTTTCTTTTTAGGAGGAGCAGCCGAAGCAGCTGGTCTAAAAGTGAATGACGAGATACTATCTATAAATGGTGAAGGCGCCAGCAACCGTCTCCACAGTGCAATTGTGTTTGCTATCAAACAGGCTGTTTATACTGGTTGGCTGGAATTACACGTGTATCGTTATGACAACGCAAGTGAGTGTGGAGTTTTCTGATTTTTATTTTTTAATGCGGGTGATTTTATTTTTATGTTGTTAAAGTGAAAATGACCAGTGGGGTAAACCCACCTCACGCCCAGTACTAAAACAGGACTTTAAATCCTGTAAGTACGTGGGTAGCCAAACGCCCACTATTAGATTTTTCATTTATGTTTTACCTAAAACGTACTTTCGTCATCGGTGTTAAAGTGGCACTATCACCGATTGAAAATAGACTGAAAATGCCATGGCGCCATCTAGCGGCAGTGATATTGTTAACCTTTATTGCTTGCTCCCATGTGCACGAGGACATACCAAATGTTCACTCGTAATCAAGGAGGTCGTGGCTTGTTTGTTTTGTGCAAAGAAATGCCGTTGTGCATTCCTTCGCTTGGGGCAAGCAACTGCTAGATAGTACAAGACAGCGCTAGATGGTGCCAGATTCTGCCTACTTTCAATCGGTGATAGTGCCACTTTAAATTCAGACAGGAATTTAGCACTCTGGACAAATTTTTGGTGAATTCTTTGAAAGAAACTGTCACCTCTCCAAAACACTACAAGAGTTTACTAACAATTATTCCGTGATGGGTGGAACGGGAAAAATTGTATATCCTCCCATCATGGAATAATTGTTAGTAAACTCGTGTAGTGTTTTGCAGAAGCCTGAATAAGGTGACAGTTTCTTGCAAAAATTCGCACAGTGCTAAATTCCCAACTGAATTTAACACTTATTTTTGGTTTGCATGTGAAAAACCAAAGTAGACGCACGCTCATTATGTCCAAGTCTTGACTAAGCCTACATTCCCGTATTGCCTACCTTTTTAATTAAAAGTAAAGGAAAGAAGAAAGTAATGCTACGATAATGTAGGAACAAGGTGGCTGTAAAGGAAAGTTACCAAAAATGAAAAGTTGTAACTAACTACATTTGAAGGTTGCCTGTTTCAAGCTGGTGCGATGCCGTTACCACACATGCGGACTCATACTTATCAAAAACAGGGGCAAGTCATTATAGTTTGACTTTAAACAATCGAAAGTAGCACGGTTTTCGATAGTTAATCTAACTAGACGTTGGGTATGAATGAGAAATTTTGGAGTATTACCACATTCCAATGGATGTTTAGGGCTGTAGGTTGCTGTAAGTTTGACACACACCCAGCCGAAGCCATGAGGCTAGAAGGCGAAAGGGACAATTTTGCTAGGTAATACCATGTTTACGGCTATCAGTCTGTCTTTAACGCTGCAATCTAAGCCTTTCATAATGCAGGAAAGTTAATAAATGTTGCTTTACTGTTCTACAGTTCTGTTGCACTTTATCTCGGGTGAACGTCCACTAGGAAGTACCGTTGGATTTTGTACGTAGGCTTACGTTAGGTTAAAAGCCAATCTCCCGTTTTAACAATGGATTTTCTGCACGAGGGGGTTGTGGTCGTTTGCACCAGATTTATGGTAGGCTTGTAGAATGTAGATTGCTAGTACTTTTACCTGGCTACAAAGGCTTGTGGACTATGGATGATGAATTGGGTTTTTTTTTTTCTTCCTTAAAGAAAATATGCCTAGAAAATTTATTTTAATTTGTGGACGTAACATCGCCGTATAACGTTTGTGTACAGTGTTTCAGTGTAAGAAATGGTTGGTGTTGTTTTGAAGGATTTATTTCTTGTTGGTCATATTTAAAGAGTTAAAGAAATTGACGAACTCACATTGTTATTTTATCTTTCAGCTGAAGCTCCCAGTTTCAACCCACCACAAACTGTTGCCACATCGCCAACTCCAAAAGTATCACGAGTTGAAGAAAGGAAAGCAGTTTTCACCAAGGAACTTTCTTTTGAAAAGGAAGCGTCACCTGAGAAGATGCCATTTGTCCGTGCAAAATCTCCGAAAGTAGACGTTGGAAAACGTCGCTCAATGTTTGAAAGCCCTTCACGTGACAATGCTGACATCCAGCTCAACCGCCGTTCAATGGATGCTTCCAATGCCCTTAAAAACAGGATTGCATCATTTGAAAATCTCGACACCATCGATGGCAAAGTCAATAGAAAGAGTGTAACACCAGATAGAAGTACTACGCCTGATCGTAATATAAGTGCTCTGAAGGACAAGCTACAGTCGTACGAAACCAAAGAATCTAGTGACAGACTATCTGACAAAAAACCTTCAAAAAGTAGTCGTTCAGATTTCAGAAATAGGCTGGCATCATTTGAGTCTGATAAGCCATCTAAAACTAAGGTTTCAACATCCCCTGAAAGGAAACAATTACTGAAAGAGAAAATTGGTAGCTTTGAGAAGGTTGAACCATTTGAACGTTCGCAAAGTTGTGACTTATTAGAAGCTGTTCGGGAGATGGACCGTTCTCTGTCAAAAGAAAAGCTAACGAGCCCTCCTCCTTTATCACCTCCTGCAGAAGATATGGTAGATTCGTCCAGTTTGCACAGTTGGGTGGATGAGCCTGTTTTGTGCGAAGATGACAGTACCCCACCTCGCATCATTGATATAGTCACCAAAGAAGATAGCCCTGAGCCCAGAAGTGAGCCTTGTATCACGCCCGAGAAAGCTATTGTACAAGAAGTGCTTCCACAGACTGTGTTGCCTGTTAAAGAAGTTGCCGGCGTAAACCTGAAAGAGAGCGAACATTCACCTATGTCTGCCGACTTGAAGGAGACTCCCGTGGCAGTAGAAGAAATTATTCAAAAAACTCTGGTACCTCCCACTAATGCTCTCAGTTTAAGTATGGAAAAATTGTTTAACATGGAACCGGAGTTGATTTCTACTAACCCTTTTGCTTCTAACCCTCTTTATTCTACTAAGCAAAACAAATATCGTAAGGTGAGTAGCATGTACTCATTTAGCGATGAGTCGCCCAACTAAAAATAACTTCTACTTTTTTTCATCCGGAGCGAAGGTTTTGACTTAATAATTAAGATTCATTAGTGCCGGCAGTCTGATCCTGGTTACATACAAGAGATAATTGTCAGAACGTTCTAGTTATTATGTACGTGTTTCTGCGTTGATTTCCATCAGATAGCTATTGTAAATATTAGACCGTAATTGGCTGGTATGATTTAGTTCCTAATCAAAATGAGAATTTAAAGTAAGGTTAGTGGAATACGTACGTAATAATAATTTGAAGAAGAATAGTAGCTTTAAATGACGACAGATCGTGATAACTAGGCTTATGCATGTATGTATTTTGCATGGTGTGCTCTAGCTGCCGGCATCAGTAGGGACCTAATACCGCCTTTAAATTTCCACATTCCACGGAGTAACGAGACCTGCTGTATCAGATGATTACACCAATGGCGCGGTGGTTGTAATAGCCGAGTAACTAGATTCAAAATAGATATAGGTTCGTAACTAGTTTGCCCGTACCTGTTTGAATTATGATACATCGTTCACTTTGTCGTAGCACTTTCACGTAGCTAAATTGCTATCAAGCGTGGATACTGATTGTGTTGTTGCCACTATTAAGTTACAATCTCCCCAGTGGTATTCTTGAGATATGGTTTTTGGTACCATTATCAAAAGCTTTTGAGTAGTAGACCATCAGCTCAAACCAACTTCATAAAATAAAATATTAAAAAAATAGATGCTAAAACTCTTAAGCCTCAAAGTGGTCCCAGTTTTAACTACTAGTTTTCTTAACTTACATATTTGCGTTTGACTAGTTATCCGACCATTTGTCGGAGTGAACCGAAGTTTGCAAGCCCAAGTTTAAAGTACCCATTGTCGTCTGTAGAGGTGTGGTAGGGTGTACGTCTACTATGTTGTTGCCAAATGCGTCATTATAGCTCATACTGAATGATAAATAAGAAGTTGTTTGATGGAAATATAGAATACTGCTCAAACAATAGTATAAGTAGAAGTTTGTTTAATACTTTCTGCGTGTTATTCTACGTTGTCACGTAAGCTGCAATGCCAAGCTGCGACACAACTGAGAATTGCCAGCAAATTTCAGTGACTTCAAACGTGGGAGCCGTCTCCTTGCATTTAAACAAATTTCTATCATCACTTTTAAATTTTGTATGATCAGTGTAATATAATATACTGTTTCGCTCATGTTCACAGTTAGAGTAGGTCACAGTTGAATTACCAGCCCAAAATGCAGATGTTGGGATTTTAAGAGTTACCAGTTGTCTGCCTAGTAACGTAAGCAGTGTTGAGAGCTTGTCAAATTTATTAGAGGGTGTGGTTGTTTCATTAACGTAAAAGTGTAAACTGTTAAATCTTCCCACACCCCAATTTTACGGTATTTTTCTAAACCTACTATGCCCACATTAGTATACGTAGTTTTCCTACTTGTTGTTGGTACATTTGTTGCAAAGTAATTAGTTCTCAGGAAGTTTTTCCATATAGTCGGCAACATTTATCAAACAGATTCTAATCAGAGTCATTAATACTACCTTGCATCGGTTTGTAGAATGGTTATTTAAAAGGTGAATTCCGTAAAATGTCGATATGAAAAATGGATGTATTTGTAAATAATAAATAAAATCCCTTTGAACTGTATTGCTTGTCTTTGTCTGCTCTACATTTTCTGCACTAATACTCAAGGTTAAAAGCACTCTTGAGCTGGCCCAGCTTTTTTCTGCCTCATCACTAACACTTCACTAATGCGGCAGGTTGGTAAATCAGTATTTCGAGCATGCATGCTCCCTGCACGTTTTGTTATACGCATGACTTTAAAAATTGTAGGCCACAATGTTGGAACTGGCGTTAACAATCTAAACTCATTATTTTAGTTCTACATAATTTATTCTTTGTGTTGACAATAGTAAGACTTAGTATAATTTCAAGCTCCATTTTTGTCAGTGACGGCCCACTCTCTAGGCCTATTGAGAAAGGGGAACTTTGATAATTTTTACCAACACGATACAGTCCCGATGTTAAGCCAACCGATGAACATATTTCAGTGTGCAAAAATATGGGCTATTGAAAAAGAAAAAAGAACCACACACTACCATGTCAGTGATTGCAAAGTTTTCCAAATTTAGCCATACCGTGGTAACATTGGACTTCATGATGAGAAGAAAACCTAATCTGATAGCACTGTTAACATTGTGTTAAAAAAAATTCTTTTAAGAGGGACCTATGAGACTAGATGATGTCACATATCTAAAACGTAATAGGAAAGGCTTTTATTATTTTAACAGGTGTTTGCAGACATTTGGACTCTGTAAGAAATCGCTTTCACCTAAATTACGGTTGAGGTAAAAAAAAAGCAACCCAATTACTTAATAGGTATCGGATGATTATCGACGTAGCGAAACGCTTCCAAGTACTACTTCGATAGTCATTCGATACCAATTAAGTTATTGGTTTACTCTTTTTTTACATCAACTGTAATTTAGCTGAAAGCGATTTCCTTCTCAGTCCAAATTTCTCCAAACACCTGTTAAAAAAATAAATGGTTCTTCTAGTACTTTTTTAGGTATGCGAAACCGTCTTGTACCGTAGGTCCCTTTTAATAGAATTGATTTTTTTTTTAATGCATTGCAACTGTGCTACTAGGATACTGCAATCTAATTCATTAAAAAAAAAGATTAACTGCCACATCTGTCTATGACAAATTCATTTTACCATTCATTAATACTACAAATAAGGAATTTGAATGTTTTTTCAAATATTCAAAAATCCAACTATTTGTTATTGTGATAGTTACCCATTACTTGTGGTGTAATATGCCTGTTGGCATTTTCCGTACAAAATGTAGCACTGCAGTACCGTAGATAAAAGGGCTCGGTGATGGGATGGGCAATCTTTTTGTTCGTCTCAATTTTTGGCCGTATCATACCTTCCTAAAAATCCTTTAGGGTCACAGTCTATATAATCATTAGCCTATAATAAAGCTTTCAGCTTCTGGTAGTTGTGCTACATTAGTTCTAGCTTCGTACTTCTACAAAGAACAAAATTGTGAAGCATCTTTAACAACCGTAAAAAAAAAAACATCATTTGTTTTTCCTAGTGCGTATTGCACTTTTTCTGTGACTAATTGTGAGAAGGCCATGGGAAATAAATAATAAATCCTTTCCTTTACTGTGTTGAAAAGAGCTTTTCAGTGAATTGCATAATGCTGAACAATAGGAGATAAATAAAGTGCTTCAGGGCAGGAAATTACTGCTGGCAATATGAATACCACTGAAAGTAAACAATAGTGATCTATCAGACCGTAACGCGGCGCGTTAGTTTAGAATTTGCCACGAGAGGGCAGCAGCAGTACGAAAATATGTATTTTAACATTTATGTATTGAATTTTTTGTATTGAAAAAGAAAATCTTTGGGTTCTTTGGAAACAAAACTTACTCTAACTACGATTATGCCACTTGCTGGTGAAACTCGTTACACCTTAGCCAGTTGACGTTGGTTTCTACATTGTGTTCATTGCTAGGCCTACATGTAAATTAATTTATAGATTTGAAGTTGCAGATTCTGTGGAACTGACTTAATGCTTGCTTTGGTGTTGGATCGCATGTTAAATTTGATATTCTGCATTGGTGGTATATCAAGTAACTTGTAATTTTGTTGACGTGTTGTGGATAACAACCGTGAAGGGCACAGTTAAACTGAATTATCGAAACTGAACTAATTAACACTGAGGTGTGTTAACGATAATTGAATATTTTGGGTAATTGATTTGTATGGATATCTAAAGAATAATCCACTTGAATGTTTGGGTGTATGAGAGTGTTTTTTAAATTCTAAATTTTGAAAATTTCTTCTTGAACAGAAATAAATGAAATCTATAATTTCATTCTTGTCTGAAATTGTGTCGGATTTCCGTGACTTCTTATCCTTCGTTAAAAAGGCATTTAACCATTGAAATGTTTACAGAGGCCATTTAAGATTCTACGGTAAAGATCATTTTTTGTGCACTTATAGCTCGTGGATGTTTTTGAAATAACTGAACTTGAATTATTGCCAATCAGAATATTCGGGGGTCCCTTATAACTATTCAAACTTATTCCATGTTCATGAATTTACATTTTTTAAAACAAGGTCAGGTAAAAGGTTGAGATTTTACATATTTGACAAAGGAAGTGAATGCAGCGATTTGAATGTTGCTAAAAGTTTGTAACAATATTTCAGAGTTCACCACTCCTGTCAAAAGAAACTCTTCCAGAAACAAATGGTAATTTAGCAGCATCACTCGAGGAATTGGTAATTCCAGAAGCTAAGCCTCCACAGACGAAGGAGCCCACACCATTGGTGAATCGTATATCCCGAGTTGAAAATGACACTGAAACTGATAAAATGGAACAACAAATCTTGCAGCAACTAGAACAAGCCGAACAAAGCAAGTCACTCCCCGTCGATACTCCGTTGGAAATTAAGGTACAAATTCTAACCTAAGCAATCCTAGCATGAAACGACAACTGATCATTGCATGAAGAATTGATTTTTGCGGATATTTGAATGATTAATCAAAAATAAATTTTGATGACAACTGCGCTTATATTAATGGCAATGAGGTAGATCTTGCTTCAGACAGGCATCATGATGTTTTCCCCTCAGAAAAAATCAAATCAAACAAGCATTACTTTTAAGTTTTGTGTGTTTTTTTTGTTTGTTTTAGGTCTGGTTTAAATTCAATACGATTTCAAATGTGAATGCTTATAAAACGGAATGACGAGTTAAGCCAAACAGCAAAAATCATACATTAGAAATAACTTGGTACAGTACAGTAAGCCACCTTTATGCACTTAAGTTTCGTCGAAGTGACATGAGCCGGATTCGAACTGGCAACCCAATTCGTCCCCAGATCACTGATATACCTCCTTTTCTTGCTATGGCCACTCCTCCACTGGCATAAAGATAACTCATTGAACCCGTTATAAAGTTTCAGCTGTGACTAGGGCTCCATTCGACTGAAATGCTTACGGTCATAGATTTAAGCAATGGAGAGCGAAGACAAATAAATACAAAGGCTCAATGAAGGATTAAATATCTGCATTGCTTCAAATCGCTTCAAATTAACAAAAACTGGTAAACGGCGATTACAGTGGTTTTGCAAAGACATTTCAAGAAACAAAATCACACCTGAACCACCAGGAAGAACACAGTTCACAGTTCTACTTGAATTTTCGGTGAAAATACTGTTCTCCTTCTTCAGACATACACGCACAATAATCAGTGGTCTACTTCTCCACGCGCGTCCTTTCGAATTTTTGTTTACGAATGATGATGTGAGAACTTATTTTTCCTCCGTGTTGTGCGTGTATTTCTGAAGAAGGAGTTTTTCTGAAGAAGGAAACGGTATTTTCTCCAAAAATTCAAGTAGAACTGAACTGTGTTCTTCCTGGCAGTTCAGGTGTGATTTTGTTTCTTGAAATCGCTTCAAAGGCTCAATGAAGGATTAAATATCTGCATTGCTACACGAATCTCTTCAAATTATATAAAGAGAAGACGGTTGGCACCCAAAAAGCGAAAATTGTGCATTATAAATAAGTACATTATTGCTTAATGTGTGGGCTCCAATGTAAATGCAATTCTCCTTTGGGGGCAACCTGAAATGTACAATAAACAGGTTCACTCGCACTACGTAAAACAATTACGGAATGATTAATTGCAAATTACTCTAGAGATTGCTGTTTGTGCAGCAGCTATTATAGGATGTAATACGAGGATGCCTACTGTGTTTAAGTTAGTATCATGTAGGGGCTACTGACTACCCTATGACACAAATGTGAGGATTAATACTATTAATAGTGTGCATGACTGATTCCTATTGTGACTAAAATTACCGTCACCTTTACTTTTCCCTCTCAGTTCGATCTGTTGGATTTAACTAACATGGGCGAAGAAGTAATCATTGTAGACGATTTTGACTTTGATTCCCCTCCCCGCATGGTTGAACCTCCTAAAGAAAAGCCGCCTCCACCACCCGTGGATATGGACTCGTCAAGCGAACAATCGCCCGATTCATCGGTACGTGCATGGTGTGGCCTTTCTAAAAAAAAAAAATTTGTTGCTTTGTTGCTTTGTTGCGTTGTTGCTTTGTTGCGTGGAAAAGGAATATTTTTGTAAGGATGTTCAACTGTACACACCACTACAGTTGTCCGTATCCTTTTTTTGGTGAGTGGATAGATTGTTTGGGGGAGTTATTGTCTCTTGTAAGTCACGACTCTCCGTAGGGGCTAGATCAGTAGTGTATTTAAATCCTAGTGGAGGGAGCGGTCGTTGTATTTGCTTCATGTCGTGTTCTGTTTCCTCGGACTGACTTTGTCTGACTAAAAACCAATCGGCGCCTAGCAAATTTCAGACTTCAAACTCAAATTTCAAATTTTGCGTTTAAAACTGGTGGCACCTTCCAAAAGTGATTTTTGTTAACTAAAAATTTTGCCCCTAATGTGTCAATGTAGAAGGGTTCTACGGACCAAACCTCACCCAAACAATCTATCCCACTCATGCTTTTTATTCACCAACACCGTTTTTTTGTTGAATTTGGTTTGTGAATGATTGATTTACTGTAATTCAAACGTAATTCGTTGTAACCTTTTTTAAGGAGTGTGCTTTGGTTTACGTAGCTTTACCCCAGGATAGGCAAAAGTTTAATTACTAAAAAAATCTTTCTTTAACTTGTAATTAGAATACCTAATCATTCAAACAGAACGTTCACAAATTCACCATCTCTGATCTTTGGCAGGTGTTCCTTTTGGGCTCGTCCATCTTAAACAGCGTGGGTGCATTCTCTTCCTTGAAGGCTTAATTCACGATTGAAAATATGTCCCCGCAAAACTTAAGCATAACATGTTTGTTTGTAATAATTATATTAATTTACGGACAGTAGGCCTCATTAAAAATGCAAATGATTTTGTAATCCACGGACGCAAATAGCTGTGAATTATGTAAAGGTTAAATATTAAAGTGACGAGAAAGGGATATATTAATTTCTTCTTACACACAGCCACCGAAAAAAGATGAATGAAGACCAACAAGATGGTCAAATGATTAAAGGCCGTAGTCAAATGATTAAAGGAACGGAATTAAATTTTCAGCAAAATTGAGAATAGCTTTGAAAATCAACCACTACTGTCAACATGTGCCCGGACTATGCGTATTGCCGAGGTGACACAGGAAAATGTGAATAACGCAAAAGCGAAGCAAACGTGGACAAGACTTAGACAAATAGCCTAGTATGAATTTACTGTAAATTTTAAATAAAAAACTTGCTCAAGTGGGACATCTGCGGTAAACCATTAATTTTCAAGGAACGGTAACTTGACGAGACACAAATGTACACGTACTAATGAAAAACTGTTTAAATATGACATGCTAAACAACATTTGAGCAGAACGCTCAATTCCTATACTATGCACGACGTCACATGGGTGAAAAATACTGTTCAAATGTAACATCTGCGGAACAGTAATTTTAGATTCCACAAATGTATACAAATGTGTTTGCATACATTTAACTGTAGCACTTGTGCTAAAACATTTTCCATAACATGTTCTTTGCTTAAACATACACAGTGTATATAAGTACAACTTGATACTGTGTCTTTGGGTTTGTTATACATACTTATACAACAAAATTAACCACACTTCCCCGTATTATGATCTATTATGATCCTGGGCAAAACTGTGTACTTTTGCTGGTAATATATCAAATAAAATGCAAAACCGATGATTTAAAAGCACCTCAGTTTGGATAATCTTCTAGTTCAGATAATTGAATTTACATCCAAAACAAAGGAATTAAAAACATTTTACTTTAAATGTTTTAGTGTTTGTGGATTTTGCTCTAAATCGAATGTATGAGATGGCTGAAAGAAAATGTAGCAACAAATTGATTTCTAAAACAGTAATTATTTCTTGTCAAAAATAAAAGGCAAATTTATGAATATTTTCCAAGAAAGAGTTTGGATAACAGTTTTGATAGAGTATCTAATCGGCAAAATTCAGTGTTTACTCGATTAGGACTCCGGATGCTTTGCTAATTCAAGCATAGATGGTACTTAAAAGGTGTCACATCGCTTAGTTTGAAAATTCAAGTCATGTTTGCGTTTTGTACGCTTAGATTTCAAAATAAAGGATATTTACCGTTCCAATGTCCTTGCAAATTTTCGACAGTCAGGTTTTCTGAGTACGACTGTCTTCATCAGGCTACCACATCACCGCTTACTTTGTCGTGAACGTTCGTCTGCTTTCGTTCGTCTGCTGCTATCGTCCGTTGGAATGCTGCGCGAGGCCATAGCCTCCGTAACTTGCATGCCAGTGCACCACTTCTCTCGCAGCAACTTATTAAACTCTCCTCTCAGCAGGAACTGAATGTTTGGGTTTAAAGGTCCCTGGATATTCATCAGCACAGCCTTCGCTCGGCTGTGGTGTTGAATTGGCGAGAGAAGGCTGTGCTGATGAATATCCAGGAACCTTCAAACCCAAATATTCAGTTCCTGCTGAGAGGAGAGTTTAATAAATTGCTGCGAGAGAAGTGGTGCACTGGCATGCAAGTTACAGAGGCTATGGCCTCGCGCCCCATTCCAACGAACGAAAGCAAACGAACGTTCACGACGAAGTAAGCGGTGATGTGGTAGCCTGATGAAGATAGTCGTTCTGAGCTCCTCCAACTCCAGAAAACCTGACTGTTGAAAATTTGCAAGGATATTGGAACGGTAAATATCCTTTATTTTGAAATCTGAGCGTACAAAACGTAAACATACTTAAAAGGTATATGGAGTTAAATAATGGTTATTTCAGAAGGGAGAAACCCATTTACGAATTTAATATTTTATTTACAGTACATTG
>JAHWFP010037957.1:0-28097 GCA_023313725.1 Lithobius niger
GCACGCATTGCTTTGCTCATGAACTGGTGTACGCTTCGAGCGCCACGCTCATGCACAAGCTTTTATATTGTAAACGCAGCCTCACAGGATGCACTAACACTGCTACAGTAATTTGACATGTTGTTGGTACAGAAATAATGAAGGCGGCTAGAAATGTGCGATCGATGTATGCAGTTCGAAAGGCAGACATACCAACAGGACACTACTAAATATTCTGAATGCTGTAAAGAAGGCAAGGTTCTTCACTCGATTTGAGAGGTGACCTCGACTCAAACCATAAAAAAACTGAGGGTATTTTCGTTTACAGCAACGAACAGTTTTTTTTTTTCTCTCGGTGTTGCGGTGCCGTGAAAACGCCAACTTCAACAACCTGTAACTCCACGAAAAAAGGACCAATCCGTCTCAACTTTGAAGCTCTTAATAGCCACGAACTTTATATGCATTCCCCCGGAAACAGATCCCAAAAATTCCATCCAGAAGTTTAACTGCAGCTTTTTGAAAAACGCACGAAACCGAGCCGTAACTCACGAGACGCCATTTTTCAAAATTGTAAAAACTGTACTTATTTTTCTTTCATTCCTTTTAGGCATAAAGCCAAACACCTTAGCTTAGTGTTTGATAGGAGGGGCTTCCTCTACGAAAGTACTTAACCTCACTATTCATGTACAGACATACTTTGTATGATATTTCTTAAGTTTATTTAAGGTGACGATTTTGAACGTCTTTGAGAAATGTCCGACATCCAAAAGCAATTCTCTGCGGCTGCAAATAATCTTTAACTATTTACAATGCGTTTTAGCATTTGCTGGTACATTTAACCTTTTATTTCTATAATATTTTAACGTAATATTTTGCCATCACCACTACCGGAGCTTAGGCTACACGATGCTAAGATTTTACCGGACACGTTTTGTTGTAAAAAGAAAAAACTAGTTGTTCCTTGGAAATCGACTTGGCTACCATTTCCCAATGCAAAACCTGGCTTCCTACTATTAAACACCGAATTTATTGAGATCTTTCCTTCTAGTCGCGATGCATAACATCGTGGTTCAATATGAAAACATTCATTATAAATTAAAGGCAGTGTTATGTTCCAAACATGAGTAAAACTCAATTAGCCTATCTCTATCACTCAGTTGTACAGTTGTTCCTACAAACGGCCTCCCAAGCAAAAACCCTTTGCTTCGCCGACTTTTCCATTGTTCTCCAAGCCCTCCACCAATCAGACCACTGTAGCTCTCCTCGGCGTCCGCGCTTTGGTCACGAGAATCCTCTCTGTTTGTATATAAAGCCCCAGCACCCCTCATTACGCAGCACACGTTCAACAGATCTCAAAGCCAAAGGTAGCTACGCCAGTCGGTAAAGGAGATGTCCCGTCCGAATGTTGCCATGCCGGGCAAAGGTAGTGGTTCGTATTAGACTAGCATTATCTTAGAAAATTTACCTTTTGGAAACCCCATGCAAAATTTATAGTTTTAATTTAGCCTAACCTAAGCGTTGAGAATTATGGGAGGTGACGCCATAGTAGGCATTCTTGGCTCCCCCACCCCCATAAGGTCAGGGTTCACGGTCCCTTACTAAAAAACAGCTTTTCACTTCACCGTGTTTATTATTAATCAATTTAATCTAAACACTAAATCTGAAAGATTGCTTATTTGCTGAAGCCGCGTCCATCAATGGTGGATACTCAAATAATGTAGAATCTAACGGCTTGAAAGATTTGATCTTAGGTCGGACTTAAGAAACATAGTCTTCTTGGACTATTTCGTGTAATTCCAGCGGTTTGCACGTAATAGCGGGTTCCCGAGTGTCCCACTAAAACATTTTCTATTCGAAATTGTAAGTTAGTCTTTGCATACAGCATGTAAAGTTTGAGTTGAATTTTAATGTAAATTCTTGTCGGATTTTTGTTGTAAAAATCACCGTGCTTTCATTTAAAGTTTTTCTTGTTGACACTAGTTGAAACTAAATGTAATTGTTGTTTATATTTTTCTGCATTTTAATAAAACCAAGAGTTTTTAAAACGTCAGTGATTCTACTAGTACGATTAATTGCTAGAGTTAAATTATTTAAGAAAATCACTTGATAGTTAAACTCAGGGCTGCAATTAACAATACCCACCTGGTGGCAGCGAATACCCCCCCTTAAGATGTTCTAGTTAGCCTACGATTAGGACCAATGACTCTCTGTTGCCCATACTGGGCCAGTAGTACATGTGTGCTGTTTCCGCAAAAGTAAAAACCGCTACCCAGACTAGAAACTTAAGGATCAAAACCATCTTGATGTCGGCGAGGCTACAAGCACCTCGACAGTCATAGCTTCGGCTGTTACAACTTGGTGGCAGTGGTGGGATGAACAGGTGCTGTTCCTACATATGTTTTCGCCCCTGCCATGCTACTACAGTTGAACAATTCTTCAATCTGTTAACCGCAACTTGGACGAAAGTTGCAAGAGAAAGATGTCCGTGACTCCGTAAAAATAGTCATCCGAAAAAGACACCTGCATTGGCGCCAAAATCAATGTCCAACTGCCCCAGCAACAACGCCGTTCCTGGAGCCAGACGACTGGAACTACAGCTTCACCGAGTGGACGCCTGCCCAGCCGAGATGCCCGCATCAACCCGTAATCTGTAAGGAGAAGCCGGCCACAAAGGACATGGAGCTCCTGTGCAGACGACTGTGCCCTTGGATACGACAACCATCGCCGCAGTGTAGTGATCCATAGACGTTCTACTGCAACGCCATTGGAATTAGTGTCTTCAATCGACGGTGGGACGATTGACCGAAAGTGACTGACCGCACAGCAATTGTGCAAACCAGGTTAAGTGTGCATAGGATATGCTTTGGCCTGCCGTACATAAGTCTTTTTCTCACTTCTTGCCTGACGTACGCACATTGCCGAATGTAACCGGCAGGCGCCCAGATCCCAAGATCAGTGATCACCTGCCAGTAGTTGCGTCAGTCGCTTCTTCTTACCTGCAAACGACAGCTAATTTTGTTTTCAAGGCTCAGAGCACCAGTGTACAAGTGTATCACGTAAGTAAGTACTTTGCTATAAAATACAAGTCATATTTATGCTAGCTGAACGCCTTTGTCCATATTTATGGGTCCCGGAATAATTTCGTCATATCATATGCGTTTTAAAACAATATATTGCATTGTTGATATTGTTAAAGATCTTGCAGGCTAGATCACCAGTGATTTGAAGGTTGCCACATCGTTACACAATGTTTTCATTCAAGTGACGTTTCAAGGTATTTGTACACCCCTTGTTGAAGTATATTAGCATGGGACTAAACAAACCACCCTAAAGGTGTTCATAATGGTACCTAAGGGGTTTCTACCCATCCTGCAATACTACTCTCAACCCGTACCTAAGCAGGCAAAACATATCAAGATACAAAGACTTAACTTATTCGAAATTTTTGTGATTCACTTAGGGTGAATAAAAATGGATTTCAAATTACTGTCAGTTAATAAGTTACAAATGACATCATCTGATACCATGATGTCAGTATCCCCAGCAAAACAGATCTGCTCACTGGATGCTTGTGCAAGAAGGGATGACCATTAATCACTCCTCTGTCCACATGGTGCAATGTTCAATGTTGGCAGATATTAGTAAATGCACCACTACCAGTAAAGACTATTACATAAAACAACTTGAGCAGGAAACCCACAATTCTACTGTCCATGTTTCTCTGGCTATGACAATACGTATAATACTCACAACAAAAATATACGCAACACCAAAAAGTCTGTAAATCTCAGGCGAATTTTCGATGGCCAATTATCTGCCACTTCTTCAGGCCTAGCCCAGACACACCAACTCGAAATCCAGTGGAAACCATTCCTTACAACATCACAGGAAGAGGAGGAGGGGGGGGGGGATTGAGGCTTAATGGCACGTCGACAACTTGGTCATTAGCGCCAACCTCAGTCACAGTGCAGTGGTCCGGGTTGCCACTGCACCACACATTACAGAGATGTTATTCAAACCCCTAATCTAAATCTTGTCATATATTTGTACCTCCTGCAAAAATTGAAAAACACCGGACAGGAGGACAGACTTATCACAGGAAGAGGACACTACCTCCAACAGCTAGTGCTGTTTTTTTAGGAGCCAAGTCCCACTGACAAAATCACCAAATTTCAAATTTGTTTTTCCGTTGACGTTTGTTGTTGTTGTGAACAGAACTCTGGGCTAGGCCTGAAGAAGGTGGCAGATAATTGGCCACCGAAAATTCGCCTGAGATTTACAGACTTTTTGGTGTTGCGTATATTTTTGTTGTATTTTCCGAAAAACCAAAGTAAAACGGCAGTGATGTTGATCTATAACAATACGTATAAATTCTTAAAATTGATTTTATTAATACTCAACATCATTTTCTGTGTAGATAAAACTCTTTAAATATTTTACATTTCATGTTTTTTATAGATGAATGAAACATGAACTTACCGTCTAAGGCCATACTCTCCCGCAGAGAATGTTGTAAACGACTATGTCGATCCTCTAGTTCCAGCTCCTTGGCTCGCACCATCAATTCTTGTTCATAGCGCAGCAACACATTTTTCTCATGTACTAAAGTAAACCATTCCTTCATGAGTTCCGTTTCATCTTTACAGCGGTCATCATCTTCACCTTCACCACGCAATGCTTTCTCTACCAGAACTCCACGTTCTTCTAACTCACGCTGTTTCACTTCTAGTTCTTCAAGCTGGCGTTGAAACTCTTGAGCCATTCGAAGTCGTTTTTGTTCTTGCCGTCTGTACACCTTCTGAGCAATTCGTTGAAGCTTTTGGAGTTTTTCGTCCGTAAGTTCCTGTTGGTAAACATTGCATAAATTATAAATACATCAGGAAAGGAAACATGCAGAGTATAAATATTAGAAAGGATAACAAATGGGAAATGTAAAAAAAACCTTAATTTTTACACAATTTCTAGCACCCCATGGGACCCCATGATGATTTCCAGGGACCCCATGATGATATCCATTAGCATAGTATTCTCTGTGAAATGGCGTTGAATGGCCAGAAATTCGAGACATCTGAAATGGGCATACCGTTTGAGTTACAGACCAGAAGAATCTTTCTGCTCTCCAACAAATTTGATGATTAACGTAGTTTACATGTGGTGGACCGCGATGCCGTCAGTCTCCACTTCACAGCTCGTATCAGGCATGTGCTGCTTTACTCTTGCATGTACACATTTGAGGTGTCTAGAATCCCTGGCCATTCAACACCATGTCCGAGAGAAGGCCATGCTGACGAATGTCCAGGGACCATCGAATTAAGCCATCCAGTTACTGCTCAGGACGGAAAGGTGGCCCTGCAGGAGGCTACGGACAACCACCAAATTTGAATGAACACGAGTGAGGATGACGAGGTAGCTGTGGGAGAATATGTGACATCTGATAAAGATGGTTGTGGTATGAATTCCACCTCCAACATGCTAGGACTCTCGAAAATTTGCATAGATGCAGTAATATATTTTCTAAGTTTGAAATTGTGCACGTTTTGTTGTTGCCTTCAAGAGCTCATGTTGATGCAAGGTTTTAGCAGTTCTGGGCAAAGCATAATGAAGGTTGAATGCAGCAGTTCTCAAAGGTTTAACGCAGTGTCCTACGTGCAACACGTGCACACTACATTAGGATGTTTACGGAAAAAATCCTATAGAAAATTAACGTGTACTATTAGAAAAACAGAAAAGTAATGCATTATCACATTTGTAACCAGAACTGTGAACTGCTGGACGATTGTGAAATAAGCAGTCAAACATGGGAAACTGGGTGAGTGCTCCTGTCAGGGTTTTAGTTACAACGTATTTCGACGTTCCCAACATAAATAATGCACAGATGTTTGCTCAGTCTGTGGGTGAATACGAGCACCATAACGTGCTTTGGAACATATGTATATATTCTTGGGCAATATTCTACTGGTTTATGGGATAAAGACAGAAACCAACCCATGATTTCAAAAAGTAAAGCCTGTGAGCTGTTTTGTGCTTCTCCCGACAAGGTAAAAGCATAATTACGCAGACCTGCTTTCTCGAATACCTATGTGAGAAAACTAAAATTTTAACACTGCTTAAAATTAGTTTATACTATCCCAAAATACTTACCTTCAGTATGTGCTAAAATCGCTTCGATTTGCATTTTATGCCCGAAATAAATTCAACCTTAATCACATTAGTTTAGCTAATCACCCACTACGAACACTGCCATCATGTCTCACATAATGCTAGCATAGTTGTCTTATCTCTCACATCATTTTGAACCTTTAAGTTTCACTTGGGAAACTGTCGGATTCTAAGAAAGTGGGGAGGAAGGATGGGTTCTACTGAAGGTATGTATTTTAGGATAATAAAAACTAATTTTAAGCAGTGATAAAATTTTCTTTTCTTACTATCTGCAAAATACTAACCTTCCGTACGTAATGACTTTGTCGCACTGGCGGAGGCTCAGCGAGAACCCAGCCAGTAGTTGGAGCCACAAATAGGAAAAACATTAACATGAATTTGTTTGAAGTTGATGCAGCTAACGCTCCGTAGCATTTTATTTATGCTAAGTCAACCATTGATGATAACGCCTCCACTTCAAATAACATTATTACAGAACTGATGGATGTTCATGTGCCTTATGTAACTTTTAAACCTAAAAACCCAGCCTCTCCTTGGATAAAACAATGATATTTGAATCCTGTGCATTGGGAAAAATACAAAGCTTTAAGGAATACAGTCAAAAAGACTGTCAGACTCACTAAGGTCACAACACTTGATGACAGGATTAACAATTGAAAAACACTAAATTGTTCTGGAATCATCTCAGGCACTTGCAAGTTCATGGAAAGGCTATTGGTAGTACCGATATTAAACTCTGTCAACTTTGATCTTTATTTGCTTAATATTCACATCTTCTATCTTCTTATCTAAATATTAAACCGAATACAACATTCACTCTTGCATTCAACTCCATAACAGAGAATGAAGTCGTTGATATAATTGGCAGCATTATCACTAATGCTACTGGCTTCGACAAATCCTTTATTGTCCCAGCAATTACCCACGTAGTTAATTTTTTTATTACATCTCGCAGTGCACCCACTATCTGGAAATTAGCAGTTATTACCCCTATTTTAAAAAATGGTCGATCTAAGGATGTTACAAACACCTTCGCCCCATAACCATTTTGCCTCTATTGTCTAAAGTTCTTGAACGTGCTGTGGCGAATGGGCTCAAAAACTACCTCGATGACCGCAGTATTCTTAATTCAAAATAATCTGGCTTTCATTTCAGACACAGCACAACCACAGCTCTTGTAGAAATTTCTGACGATATTCTTAAAAGGCACATAACTTCCTCTCGTATATTTTAACAGTTTTCCTCGATGCATTACCGGAAATAGTTTTATGTGAATTCATTTACCTTTTATTTGATCGTCTAAGGGTACGATCCCGATGACAGATGTGGCGCGTGTACGCTAGTAAGCTTCTTTTTAAGCAATCGGTCCGAAGAGTATTTCACTCCCACCTGAAAGAATCTCGGACTACTTTTAACGGTAACGTCACGCGATGTTTACACGCCTAGTCTGTGACGTAGTGATTCTTCGTGCACTTGAAGCCACGCGACTTGCCGCTTCTGAGCAAAAGCTAAGTGAGATAGTAGCTGCTTTACTCGAGGCACGCAGCTTCAATCCCAGTTAACCTTGTTCTGAGCTTATCAAGAGAAATGGCGAGTGATGAACGCATTTATCTATTCCACCAAGTAGATTTGCTACCGAATCGGTAAAGGAAAGGACAAAACGAGAATTGGACCGACAATTAGGTTTATCCTATGTTTACCGCAAGAAACTAGGACTAAAGCAGGGGTGGGCCAGGGGTGTCGGGATCCTGACATGGTGTTGGACAAAACGAAAGGAGGAGAAAAAATTAAGTTGCAGATTGAGTTTCAGACGTAAATTCTCTTAGCAGACATAAGGCAGAATCTTTTATTTGGTCAACTTTTTTTTAAATAAAACTAACGTGTGGGTATTTTACCGCAGCAACAGACAGGAGACATTGATAATCATAACTTGCAGTCATCTGCGCCAGTGTTTGTTTAAGTTTTAACATTCGTACGACGTGTCACATGGCGCGGCTTGGAAATGAGTATGATCTAGCGTCGGATGTGACGTCATGCTTGTTTCACAGAGCAATGCGCGCCGCGGTCGTGTGAACTATATTTTAGCGCAGTTGACGTATGAGTAAAGCGGCCAGGACGGAGGGATTTATGTGCCTTTAAGGCAATTGATGATTCTAAATTGACTTTGCTTGTGCTATTGAATTTTGCCAAGGCCTTCGACACAGTTAATCCTGCTCTTTTGTTAGCTAAGATCCATGCCATTGGCCTTAATGGCTTTGTAAAGTGGCTTACTTAGTTCTTACCTTACTGGTCGCAAACAATGCGTTCGTGTATGCAATAATACCTCATCGTTTCTGGATGTTGCGTCTGGAGGTCCACAAGGGTCTAGCCTTGGGCCTATTCTTTTTTTCTATTTACATAAATGATCTCCCAGACTGCACCCGCAAATACGATCATCACATGTCTGCTGATGATGTACAGACCGGAAACAAGTTTTCTATTCATAATGCTGCCTCTACACTTTCCGAACTTAATAATAACCTTGATAACATTACTTACTGGTCAAGTGCCTTTCACTCAATGGAAACAAATGTTAACATTATTATTGCCTTGCCCCAGTTATTTCAAGCTTGTGCTCTTAAACTTTTTCACCACAACTCTGTCGCAATTAACAATTTTAAGTTGAAAACCTCCCATCATGTAAAAAAACAAGAGTTATTTTTGACAAGCATTTGTCGTGGGGGGATCGTATTAGCACGCAATGTCGTTCTGCGTTACAAAGGCTTAGATATCTTGCAATATTCGAGCATTTTCATAGCATTAAAACTAAACGTAATCTCGCGGCAGCATTGATCATTCCATTATTGGATTATGGTGATTTGATTTATCATAGTGCTTCACAAACATTGCTGAATCAAGTGCAGAAGGTCAAGAATGCTTGTGTTCGTTTTATTTTCAATATTAAAAAATATCAATGTCAGAGAAAACATAAAAAAAAGCTTAAATGGATTTCCATGGAAAACAGAAGTGGCACTTGCACTCTTGCAGAAATCAAGAACGCCATCTTTACCAACATTTTTAAAATTCCAAGTGTGGTCACTCCCCCCCCCCCCCTCTTTTATGTATTTTTCCCTCTCTCTTCCCTTTTATGTGCATTGTGCATTTTTTATTATATTTTTTTAGCATTACATAATTGTATTTTGCTTTTTTTTGTTTGTTTGTATGTGGTGTTATTTTGTTGCTGGGTTAGGTGTAAGATTGGGCTTTCGACCAAGTCTAAACCTTACCCTTTGTAAACTCTGGCGATACCATTTTCTTGTTTTATTTTTATTGTATTGTGTTTGCAATAAAATTTATTATCATTATTATTAAGCTATGTCCTTAACACTTTTTACACACTTTTAAACATTGTTTATTTATTGTGAAACTTTAAGAATGTTATCCACTAATTAATGCTTCATTCAATCGTATGGCAGTTGATCTTTGGATTACAGTAAGATACTACTGGCAGCAGCAATGTATTCTTTCATTGTTTATGCACCTTTGAAGCACTAGCATTTCGAGGTAGTGTGATAAACAGGTGTTTTATGGTTGCAAGAACGTGCTGCTGCTCCCTCATAGGATGGTGTTCTACTGTTATATGCCCACGAAGGTTCAGTGCTGGGAGTTTGTGAACTAAACAATTTCTACACAAACCCAATGACAAACAATTTTTACTAATACATTTACCATGCTATGGCAGTTATGCAGAATGTTACCCAACTATTAAGAGGCTTTATTCATTCTTTAGGCAGATGTTAATTGTATAACTGTCAGATTCGACTGCCCGCAGCAATGTATTCTTTTAAATTTTATCACCTTTAGATGCGTCTGTGAGACAGTGTGGAATAAAGGTGTTTTTGTGTTCCATCAACATGCTGCAACCATTTCTTCGAGTGGTGTTCCACTGCCGTAGGCCTCAGGAGTTGTTAGCACTCATGATTTGTGAGTCTGCACCTCACTTGGCACATCTTGGTGATTTGGCCTAGTGCTTACGCATGCTTTATCACCTTATCACCATTTCCCTAGATTGAATGGGGTGATAGGGACAGGAATCATTTTTCCCTTTGTGTGTTAAGACGTTGGCAAATAAGGTGGTCTGATTTTTCTGTCAGTATGCTGCGACTACTTTCATTTAGTGTGTTCAGTTGCCATAGGTCCATGAGGTTTGCAAGTACTCTTAGATCGTGGGTCCGTACCTCAGTTTGTGTTTCTTGGTGATATGAACAGAGTTTGTTCGTGCGATTAAACACCTTGACTTTCCACTTCCGTAATTTGAATGGGGTCAAGAGAAAGAGAACAATTTCACTTGATGTTTTATTAGAAGTGGGGGTTTCGAACCCAAGCTCAGAAGAACTGTAGTGTCTTCGGGTTTCCCCGCCCAGCACTTTCCCCGGTGGGCAGACCGGGCACTCGTGGAAAATATTAAGTTGCTTTGAATGGATTCCAAATTCTGCTTTAAAAATGTCACATCGCTTACTTTGAAAATTTAAGTCCATGTTTACGTCTTGCACGCTTAGATTTCAAAGAAAGACTAAAATTGCAGGGCCTTGCACCTGCTTCATTTTAGTTTTTATTGCCTAACCGAAAATATACATTACCTTATTTACACTAACAGTTTCCCCCTTTGAGCTTATTGTATCCCCTAGAAGTTGAAGTTGCCTTCCCTGCCTGGCTCGTACACTACCGCGCATGCGTCGGGCTTGTCCATATAAACCCTTGCGCAGCTGCGGTTACCATCATTTCTCCTCCAGAACCTAGCCCTGGGGAGGCCTGGGAGGGAATGAAGGTAATGTATATTTTCGGTTAGGCAATAAAAACTAAAATTAAGCAGGTGCAGGCCCTGCAATTTTAGTCTTTTTATAGCCGACGAAAATTTACATTACCTTACTTACATTAGCAGACTTTGTCACCCGGAGGGGGGCTAGGTTCACTCGTTGAGGATCCTATTGCTGCCCAAGTCTGGTTCCCCGCGGTACGAGATGGCTGCCCCAGGCACAGAGTGCCATTATGAAGACCAGTCTGCTATCCTGACCACGTTCACTCGAGGACAGAGGATGATCGTCCGTGGATGGCGGAGGCGGATATAACGATCATATCCCGTCCGCTACGGTTATGAGTGAGATCGGGAGTTGCGGAAGGGGTTTGGTTTTTTTTTTTTTTTTTTTTGTTAGCGTCATCACATGCAGAGGTCTAACATGTGGGGACAAGAATAAAAGATCAAATTTGAGAAAATTAATCCTCTTGTGGGAAGTCGAAGGTTGGGTGGCCAGAACGGCAGAGCGAATGCTTGAAGGCATGATGTAGTTCGGCGGTACGTAGGCGAGGAGTGTAGAATAGATGATCCAATCATGGTGGATATTTCTTGAAGGCTGCACAACAGGATGCGTAGACGGAGGTAGCACGGAGGGATATAGTATCCTCCGCAAAGAAAACAGCGTCCAACGCCGACAGGAGGCAACGAAGCAGTCCATCCCAAGAAAAGCTGCACAGAGACAGCTCCTGGGGAAGGGGACTGAGGACGAGGAACGGCGTCGAGATGAACCGACCGAATCTTTGCCCATACGCAACGCAGACGTGAGCTTGTTGGCCAAAAACAAGGAACGGTCGTTCCGAGGGATGGCAGCCTGCGAAGGGCGGAGGGGTCGGACAAGCAGCCGGGACTGACGACGCCGGGCGACGAGGAAGGGGGGAAGAATCCCATTGCGTCCCATTTGCTCGCGGTATACGAAGCGGAGGTGGAGGATGCGGAGGCTAGTGCCAGAAGCGGAGGGAAGCACAGCGTTTCAGCGAAGTGAATAGCGTGGCGGCTAGAGAAGAAAGGGTCTTTGCTTCATGCGGAGTAGAGAGAACTGCCAAGTAGCATGGCGGTTGAGGTTGATCCCGAAGGATACTGACGTGGGAGGGACGCTAAAGGTAGAGAGACCCGCATCCGAGAGGATGGAAGCGCAATGAAATGAGTTGGTTGCGACGTTCAAGAGGTCAATGGGTAAGAAGGATACAAAAGTTTGGGCGATACGGATGCACATGACAGTCAGTTAGGTCATGAGTGGGCGTCTCACTGGAGACCGGAGCATAGACGAATGGCCAAGATCTGAAGGTAGGGCCAGAATTAGTCTGGCGCTGTGCGGAATCCGAAAGCCAATCTCGTTACCTTGGAAAGACAAGGGGAGCATGGAATGTCACCCACCGTCGTCTTAGTATTACAGTGAATGCCACAGAAGGCAAGGAAGAGGTTGGGAGCGTCATCATATTGCCATACGGATTAACGTGAGAAGGTTAGCAAGGTTGGAACGATGGTGGACTGTCGTCGGAGTGCTGCAGAGGATAGAGGACGAGGCTCCGAAGGGAGGTCCTGGGATGTGTCTGTTGTAGGAGATGGCAACGGTATGGAGGATACGGAGGGTGAGGATAAAGCCACGGTGTATGGGCCACCAGTCGGTGGGACGACGCTGCTGGTGGCTGCTGGTAAGTGGAACGTAGGTCCAACGGAGGCGATGACAGGGAGATCCGCAGGTGGGAGCGGAGGTGTGTCAGGTTCTAGTGGGTCCGTTGGGGCGGATGGCGTAGTCGCGGATGGATCTTGAAAAGGCGACGGCAGAGAGGACGGGGCCGCCCGGTGAAGCGAAGTCGGAGATGGCGTCGGTGTTTCACGAGCGGATGATCGTGGGGAAGGAGGTATCCCTAACGTGGAGGGCACAGAACAGAGGCGTTGGGCCCGCGGACGCGCATGATAAGAAGCGCGTTACGGCGGCGAGGAGGGGATCGGCGAGACCCAATTATAGTGTGCCTTGAGGAGAACATAGTTGAGATGCTGGGACCAGGGTTGGAAAAAATCATGATTTATATTAAAAAAATCAAAAAAATCAAATCAAAATAAACATTTATAACGTGTCGTTCAGTCTTTACAAACTTTCTTCCACAGGAGGAAGAGGTGGAAATTTATAGAGAAAGAAAACATTGGCACTTAAAATTTAGATGTGGAATCCAAAACGAGAAATAACTGGTAGTTGCTTTTATTGTGGACGCGCTCCCAACAAACCACTTAACAAAATTAAAGACAAGTTAATTTTCAGTTAATTTGCACTGAAAATGAAGTGTTTAACAATATGCATGTTTAAACAAAATATCTACTTAACGCGTCCGCGATTAAGTGAAACTTTCCAGGTTTGTAGCGTACAGTGTAATCATAATCTTGGGGGTAAGGCTCCACCAAAGCAATCTGGGGTTTTTTCCAGACATTTGCTTGAGCCAGTGTAGCGGATTGTGATCCGATTCTATGACAAATTTTGTCCGATAAATGTAGGTACGTAATTTAGCAACTGACCAGATCAAACACGTATTCTTTTTCAGTCGTCCCATAATTTTGCTCTCGTGCTCTTAGTTTACGCGAAACGTAAAGACAGGGTTGTTCTTCTTCTCCAAACTCCTGGGAAAGCACACATCCCATACCTCGTTCAGAACAATCACATTGCAAAATGAATGTTTGGTTGAAGTCGGGAGCTCTTAGGACGGGAAACGTCACTAAAGCTGTTTTCAAAGTTTCAAAGGCGTTTTGCTTTGAATCATCCCAAGTAACGGGATCTGGTGCATCCTTTTTCAGGGAGTCTGTTAGTCTTCAGAATAGTGAGGAATGTAGCGTTGGTAAACCCATCCAGACCGAGAAAGTAACGAACATTTTTTTGGGTTTGAGGACGTGCAAATTTTTGTACGGCCAAAACCTTCACCTCAGAAGGTGCGAGTTCTATAGCCCACTTCGTGTCCAAGGAAAATAACTTTGCTGCATGTGACCTGCGATTTTTTGGAGTGAACCATTAATCCAGCCTTCTTGACAGCAAAGAGAAAGTTACAAATGTTTTCAAGATGTGGTTGCACGTTTCGGCACCAACTGCGGTGTCATCTTGAAAGGGAGTCACATACTCCTCCACGCCACGAGTGACATTGTCCATAAGCTTCTGAAAGCAAAATGGAGTGTTTTTCATCCCCACGTTCACCATGAGGGGGGCAAACTTCCCAATGGGAGTAGTGATGGTGGAGGCCATTGAAGACTGAGGCGTCAAGTAAACTTGTTAAAATCCTCTGTTGAGGTCAAAAATGGAGATACATTTCCACTTTGCAGCACGCTCAATACATTCCTCAATATTGGGAATGGGGTAATCCTTAGTTACCGTATTGTTGGTTAATTCTCTGTAGTCGGCTACAGGACGTGGGCTTGCATCTTCTTTCTGCACAATGATCATGGGGGAGCCATGGGGGAATCTTCCACGATCAAGCACAGATCTAGCATATGCTAGATCTCTGTGACTATTAAGTCACGCTCGAACTTAGCATGCTTGTAATATTTACAAGGCTTGACATTTGTATTAATGAGTTCCACATCGTGGGTAACAATGTCGGTATGACCCGACAGAGTAGAAAAGACGCTATCTACTTGGTCAAAGACTTTAAGTAAGTTGGCTTTTTGTGATTCGGACAAATCACCTGTCTTTTTGAAAAGACTCATGGCCTCTTTGGAATTAAGATGGCCATCACCAGGCTGGCCTGTCCAGACATGGTCAGAGGGATTATATTCCCTTTCATCAAAATAAACATGGTTAGAAGAACCCTTCCCTAAGCAGATAGGGTTTCAGAAGGTTAACATTATAAATGGTTTCTTTCTTTAAACCAAACGATTTCTTTATCAGATAATTGGTGTCTGACAATCGCTTCAAGACTTCACAGGATTCGTCCCAATACAATTTTAATTTATTAGCACGTGCAGGTTTAAGGACTAGAACCTTAGTGCAGGTTTAAGGATCAGAACCTTATCACCTTCTTTGAACTTGCATTCAACTGCCTTACTGTCATAGTAGGTTTTGTTTTTTAGTTGGCTCTTCACAATATTTTCTTGTGAGAGTTCCCGTGAGTATTTAAATCTTTGGAGTACATCCAAGATATACTCTAAGATGGATGGGTGAATATCAGGTTCAATCCATTAACTTTTTACAAGCTCAAGAGGGCCTTACAAGTTTCGGCCATACACCATTTCGGCTGGAGTAAATCAACGGCTCTCGTGGGGAGCAGTACGAAGTGCAAACATTGCACCTGGGAGGCATGTTTCCCAGTCTTGGGGATGCTCATGGCAGACAGCTTGCAGCACCGCTTCGAGCGCCCTGTGGAAGCGTTCCACGCTGTTTGATTGAGGATGGTAAACATTTGAATTTACACATTTAATTCCACACTTCTAATTTAATTACACATTTACACATTTACATTTACACATTTAATTTACACATTTAATTCCAAAAGTAAAGTTGTAAGTTCAGAGACAAAAACTTAGCCTAAGTACGAATGAAGTTCAGAGGGGAAGCCTAATCTTGAGAAAATAACGAGGTGGGAATCTACAACACTTTGACTGTTTGCATCTTTAAGGGGTACAGCCTTGGGGAATTTTGTTGCGGGATCTAGAAACGACAGAATATACTTAAATCCGGCCTTGCTGGCAGGCCTGATGGGTCCCACAATATCAATAATATATCTATTACAGGGCTCACCATCCATGGCCACTAGCACCATGGGAGCAACAAACTTCTGTCCAGGTTTCCGTTTTTCAGGCAGGTAAGCAGGGCCGGATTAACAATGAGGCAAATGAGGCAGCTGCCTCGGGCCCCAGGTAATCTAGGGGCCCCCACGACAACTAAAAATTGTTTTAAATTTTTTTCTTCAAATGGTTATGTCACAATTATATCATATTTGTTTATGTTAAACTAGCTGAGCTGAAAAATAAATCCCTTGGACTCTTACGGTTTACTTACTTTTTTTTTAGGCCCCCCCCCCCCCCCAATCTGTATAGATCTGGGCCCCCGACACAAATCGATGCCTCGGGCCCCAAAGCGTTTTAATCCGGCCCTGCAGGTAAGACAAGTTGATACATAATTTTCAATGTCTGTAAAACAATGGGGCCAGTAGAAATTCGTGAGCACTCTGTCCTTTGTTTCGGAACGGCCTAGATGCCCAGCGCATGCATTTGCATGCGTTGTGCTCAACAAGCTGTCTCTTGATTAACAGTCTTCCACCCGGACGAAAGGGTTTACGAAATCATAAACCTTGCTCCATTTTGTTTTCGTCTTTCTGACTTTCTGGGAGTTCAGCTGTTTTCCAACAATCTTTTAAAGTTGAGCAAGCAAGTTGTAACTTAGAAAACTCGGTTTTGTCTATGTCAAGGAGTTGACTTAACTGCTTGGTTTGGGAGCCTAGAATGGCTGAGTCTAAACTGTCCTGTTTAGGGCTAACAAAACCGTCTGTTACTGCTTGTGAAGTAACTACACTGAGTTCATCTTCACTGTATGACTCCTCGCTGTGACCAGCATCAACTTCACGATAATTAGGCGTTAAAATTGGGAGCTGATTGTCAGCGCATGCCCGACGTAATTAACGTAATAGGGGAGGAAGGCCAAACCTTTCTCTTCTAACATGTCTTGACTCCCAAGAGCATTTGAAAATGCGGTCCTATGTGGTCAGAGACCAGAGCTTCTGTTTTTAAGTGGCCCGTAGGGGGTTTGCACGTTAATCAAACCAATGGCATGTGCCGTTGTTTGTTTATTGAGAGCGTTGTGGCAATGCGTGTACTCGCCTATGAAAATATACATTACCTTTTTTATAGCAGACTTCGTCACCTAGGAGGAAGGCTAGGTTGGAGCATTCCGCATTACGAGCCAGCGCCCCCAAGGAACAAGTCCCAGCGAAGACAACCTTACAGCCAAGGCCATTCGTCAACGGAACATAATGATACCAAGGGTGAGAACTGTAAGGGATGTAGTCGATTGCCGCTGGTTTTGTGTTGGTTTTTTTTTTTTTTTTTTTACAGTTTTGCAATAAGGAGTCTTTCATCCTACAGGGGACAAGGTAGAACAAGTAATATTTCACAAGACCTGCTTACCTTGTTGGGAAGAAGAGTTGATGAAACGTTGAGGCCGTCGCTGGAACGAAGAAACAGCAAAGTGAGACGTCAAGATCCCATGGTAACCGTGAGGGAACCGGGAAAGTAAAGTTCACAGATGAAGGAAAGAATGGAGCACCACTACGGAGAGTACTGTATGGAGTGGTAGGAGTTCAAAATAATTATCAATGAGGGATCGTGAGATAATTGAGTTCCGACAAAATTTGAACGTTGCACAAGGAAGGTATATAGTAAAATGGAGTAACATTATGTATTTATAGTTAAATGAGAAGTAGGTGAAGGCATATAATCCGGTGGTCGCTCGAGTGGTAGAGGTGCTTCACGGGCCTGAGAATGAAGACAGGTGACAGGTTTAACACACTATTGTAAAATTCGGAAACCGAAAGTCGCTCTCCTGGCTCTTGAACGACAAGGAGAGCGGGGTGTTCTCGAGAAGGTAATGCTGAATGCGGAGTAATTCCAAGAAACACAGGAATGAAAGAAGGTGCGTCATCGTATAGCTACACAGAGTAGCTAGATATGGCAGGCATGTGTTTAGACGAAGCATCAGCCCAAGTCAGAAGACGAGCTTCGGAGGCGAAGAGCGGAGGATCGGAACTTGGGGAACGTTCAGACGATGCAGTAGCTGAAGGGTCTAGAAATGGAGAGGGTAAAGGTGAAGGAGCGGTTTCATGTAACGTGGCAACCACGGGAGATGGTTCCTGCGACGAGGAAGAAGGAATCACAGGGGATCGGAACTGCGACGTTGACGGGGCATTGAGCAAACGCCTAGTACGTGACCGCGCACAATAGTAAGTCCTCCATGGAGGGGGTGTTGGGAACGGCGAAATCCATCGATGGTTGTTTTTGAGCAAAGCGTAATTGACATGCAAGGAACGATATTTCCTTCGCACGAGTGCAAGTTCATTGCAATAATCTTCGTTAGTGGCTTTAAGAACGGAGTTCTCGGCGCGAACTTCTTCCGTGGCAGCAGCTGAGGCCTGAAGAGCGGGAAGTCACAAGTGTGGTTGTTCATGCACGGAGAGAGGCGAGTTCTGCCGCAAAACGTTCAGTGAAGGACAAAACAAAGCTGATATTTAAGTCTAAGTTTTCTTGTTCGCGTGCCGGGTGGTGAAGAAGGCAGTAAGGGCGTCGTGGTAGGTGGGACCACTTCAGTGGTGGTGACAGGATGGATAGAGACCGACGAGGATGGGATAACCGTGGGACGCACTTGTGTAGGGATCAAGAACTTGCGAGGGGCTAAAGGAACTGTGGCTTTCTTAATACGTACTGATTACGTAGCAGACAAGTTGTGCCGCTGGATCCTGGTACCGCGGGGAACGAATCAGTGGATGGTAATGACGGTTGAACACGCTGATGAGTCTTGGATAACGCAGAAGGAAGGTCCGATGGCAAAGTTTGTGAAAGGAGAAGAGCTCTCTTCTGAGCTGCTCTAAGGGAACGTTGCCTTGAATGTTTTTGCTTCCGTCAAATTACGATCCATTTCGATGGGGAGATGGTAATGCAGATCTTACATCGTTTTTCTACTCCATCTCATTCACGGTGTTTCTGACAACAAGGACGCGGATCAAAGTGCACATTTTTTCCAGAAAATCCCAGGCAACGACAGGGTTTTGGCGAGGGTACATTGGGAACCGGAAGCAGCGGTTCCTCCGACGATGAAGAATCAGACATGGTGATGGACAAGACAGAAGTGAGATCATGAAGCGCGGGAAAGAGACAAAGCGCTAGTGGACTGGGCGCCTCTGGTGGCGATAGTGGGAGTTAAATGTAGAGGGCAATCGGTAACCGATGGTGAAGCGCGTGAGTGTCGATGTTGCAAAGGTGGGATCTTGGTAGAGATGTTGGTGGGAATGGGAATGCACCATAAAACAGGCTCCATCTTTGCAACAGGAATCATGCGAAACTTGCGCTGTGTCGTCCTGTTAGTAACGCAGAGATCGGCTAAAGTTGATGATAAGTATTGGGTAATCAGGTTGAACAAGCATACTGTGAGAACGAGTCTCAGAAAACTGGGAACCATGCTGAAAACTGCGAACCGGGAATCGTGACGCCAAAGAGGCAAAAAGAAGAACTAACTACGGTTGCCTGGTCTGAAAGAAGAAACATAACAAGGCGAGCGCAACTATAGGACGGGACCTAAGGAGAGGGATTCGCAGAGTGTTGGACCGTGGGTAGATGACGGTTCAGTAGGTGACAGACCGAAGAAGAACTAGTGAGAATGGCCCCCTCTGGAAGCTGGAGACTGTTGAAAGATCGGTAATCGGGAACCGGGAGTTGGGAATGTAATCGCAAGATGGGAGCTGAACAGCAGCCTTGGGGAAGAATTAGGACTCGTCAATGAAAACGCTGTCGTGGCCGATAAGGAAGGATACCTAGTAAGGTAATCGGGAACCTGTTGCATGAATTGAGTTGCATGAGCCTCTGTAGTATGGGAGAGGCCCTTGCTGAGGGAACGTAGATCTTGCTGCAGAGCAGGTTGGCTGCATGGAAGCGGGGAAGAAGTAACCGTGTTAAGCGGTAGGAGGGGAACCGGGAGGTCGGAAGGAAAGGAAATTTCTAGAGGCAACCGGGAATCGGGAGACACATGATTCATAGCGAGTTCAAAGAATCCAAAAGTTTCAGAGGCTGGTTGCATCAGGGAACCGGAAGCTAAGCGCGGGGGTGGATCGAAGATCCAACCACGGGTGTGTCCTTTGCTTTAGGCATGGTGAGGTAATCGGAGGGTAATCGGGAATCGTAGAGGTAACCGGAAACCAAACTCATTATTTGAGGAACAATGTAGACAATGCGCGTCGTTTAGAAAGAAGGGTCATGAGGGATCCAATGGGATGCAACGCAGGTAAGGTAACAGGAGACGCGATCCAGACTTAAAGGTAAAGAGACTGGGTAAGGATGGTAACCGGGAATTGAGGTCTTTGACGAAGTGCTTGAAGATGAAAGCAAGAACGTGCTAGTCCCACATAGGTTTATGTTATAATGTTCTTGTTGCTTTGTTTTGTTCGTTTTTTTTTTACAAATCCCATCATGGGATGCAATACTACTACAAAGTACGGTGAGGTGAACGTGGTCCAGGGGATGTGATGCTGTCAGTACAGGAAAGAGACAGCGAGCAGGCAGAAGATAAGTGACGAGAAGCATAGGAAAAAGGCAAGGTTGTTGTCTCATGGTTGCGTGATGCATAGAGTCGGCTAATACTGGGAACCGATGGGTTACAGGAATGAACAAGGCGAGGGGATCGAGGTGCGAGAGGTAAAAATGGAGGGGGTTCCATTCCCCCAAAGAAGAGTGTAAGTGATGTTGTAAAGAAGCTAGTCTTCACCAAAAGATTTGAGAGGAGACCTCTGCTCAAAATATAAAAAACCTGAGGGTTTATCGTTTTCGCAAAGAACAATTTTTTTCATTAGCGCTCGCTAGCGCTCATTAGGCCTATAAAGACTTCCGTCTTCAAAATACCATATCTCCGTGAAAAATGGACCAAATAATTTGGAATTTGCGACCCTTAATAGACCTGAACATTCTCAAGACTTCTGCGAAAACAGAACATTGAATTTCCACTCCAATAATTTTCTACCTCATTTTGAAAAAGTCACCAACATGACCGGCGCCGCACGCAAAACTTCAATCGCCGTTTTCAACACCTTGTACAAAAAATTGTAATTACTTTATTTCTTATGCAGGCATAAAGCCAACCAGCTTAGTGTTGTTTTAGGAGGTATTTAACCTCACATACATGTATTTTAAAACCCAACACTTGATGTTTTTATTTTAACGAAGGCCAAGTTATTTATGAAAACTTCGACTGTAATTTTTATTATTAGCGGCTACAATAATATTTCACAAATGTTCATGCGTTCCAGCATTCAGGGAATAAGCTGGTATATTTAACCTTTTGTTTTATTTTAACTGGGCAACAGTATAGCAAAAACTAGGTCTCTAAACACTACTGAACTCGGCAAAACTTTCCTTCGAATTTTACCGGACATTTTTTCCAAAAGTGTTTATCTTGTATTTTTTTCAGAGCTTCGACCGTTGTAACGTTCCTACTATTAAATATCACGCTTGTAAAATATTTGAGGTAAACACTTCGTTCCCCCCCCCTCCCTTCAATAGTTGCGATACATAATATCGTAGTTTTTATTTATAGGCCTATTCACGTTGTTATGAGTTTCAAAATCACTTGCACTTTCAAAACATGGCCTCTCACGCTCCCAAGTCAGCAATTCTCTTTGTCATTGCAGCCTCACCAATTCCCTTCCAATCAAAACACTGCATTCAATTCCCCCTCCACTCAGAGCACTCAGCTACCCTGCCCGTCCGTGTCGTCATGCCTACTTCCAGTAGTGACAGCTCGGCCGGTTTTGGTCAAGTCTCTAATCCTCAAGGCGCGCCCCCCCCCCCCCGCCGCTCTCCTACAGGTACGCGCTTCCCTCCTCCCTTGCTGCCAGGCAGCTGCTATAAAACGGACCTGCAAGAATTCATCCAGAGCACAGCTCAATTTCCAAGTCAGATGTTACTACGGCTGTCGGAGCAGAGATGTCCCCATTCCGAGTGTTGCCATGCCGGGCAAGGTAGTAGTTTTGATGACTAGTTTTAGCTTTATTTAATTTTCGGAACTTTATTTCTAAATTTTGATTTAAACTTAACTTTTGACTTTGGATTCGCGATTATGGGTAGTTAAAACCATCGGCATTTTCTGGTCTCCCCTCCCATAACTTATGGGTTTAAGTGTCCCCTTTCTAAAAACCGGCTTTCTTTCTGTTTGTTTTACAAAATGTAATCAAACCTTTTTGAGATCACCAAGGTCCTGTAGCATAATTACAGAAGCACAGACTTCGATGGTAGGGCTCTGATTATTGCTAGCTTGGCTCAATGTGAATAAGTAGATTTTATCTTGTGCAAGATGCCTTGAAACATCTTAAACTAAGACTAAGATTGAAACTGTAAGGTACTTTTTCTAACTTAGAGGTGTTTAGGTAACACCAGGAGCCTATAGAAAACAACTAGGAGCGTGTCTCGGTAACTTCCACTACAGTGGTGTACAAATTTGTTACCAGAGGTCGCCACCTGCACGAGATGATGATAGGTGTGCGTCACGTTCTCAAGGTTAATTTTCGGTCCTTTGTTTTTAAACAATAAGTGTTTAACATGGAAACAATACCAACGTAATAATAAAAAAAACTAAACAAACACACAATCAGTTGTTCTTAAGTTGCTCTAACCAACAATAAAATAGAGCGTTGCTTTCGTAGCACACGTCTGCCTCACGTGCTAGTTTCAGTTTCAATTTTAGACAACTTGGCGCAGGCGCAGTATTGTTGCTCCTTCTGGCGTTAGAATTTCGTACTAAATTAAGCGCTTCTAACATAGACCAGTCACACACGCTCCTAGTTGTTTCCTATAGGATCCTGGTAACACCAAAGAACATTTTCTATTCGAAATTGTAAGTGTGAATTTTACTTTGAAATTCGTTGCCGATAATTTATTCATGTAAAATAATTTTTTTGTGCTTTCACTGAAAGCTATTTTGTAAAGACTAGTTGCCATGTAAAGTGTTTCTTTCCCCTGTTTATTAAAACCAAGAGTAGTTTTAAACTCAGTTTGCTTCTAGAGAGATTTAATTTGCTAGTGTTTTAACTAAAAACAACTCATTTTTATTTAAAGCCTAAGATTAGCAGTTAAGCCACCCACCTGGTGGCAGTGAACCAAAACGATTAGATAGTGCTAAACTTTAGATAGGACATAGACGCTCTATTCCTAACCGTGCAGTAGTGACTGCTGTGCTAGTTTATATTCCGCAAAAGTAAAAACGGCCACCCGAAGTACTTCTAAATATCCTGAGACCACACCAGATGTCGGTGCAGAACAGTAGGCACCTCAAGGACCTGTGAGCACCGCTACAATTTCGAAGTCATTGTCCCATACTTCTGAACAACGCAGGTCGTCGTCAGCAATTGGGATTAAAGGATCGGAGCGGGGTCGTGGGCCGGAAGTACTAGGGAGGTGAAAAGCAACCAGCGAGCAAGAAGGGTCGCAGAACATGCGCTTGAAAACGGGAAAGGGAACCGGCAAAGAGTTCGAACATGGCGTGCTAAATCTAGGTGAACGTGTGGAGGTGGAACTAAGAGGGACCGAGTCAACCGGTGATAGTAGGATTGGTGGAGCCGGCGATCGCACTGACGCATTAGGGTGAAAGGTTGGACGGGAACGGTAGGAGGCCAAGCCTCGTGGTCGGAAAGCCCCCCTGTTAGCCTACAAGGGAATGGCTTGAGTCAACCGAGGGAAGGTAGATGACGGAGGATCACGGGGACGACGCAGAATGACAACGTGTGCTGAAGGATTTTGTCCCGACTTGCGTGGCACCGACTGGGAGATGTGAATTCGTCTAACTGGAAGGGAACCGATCGAGTGACCCAAGCTTGAGCATGCGCAAAACTATTAAGAGTCCAGCAGAGAAGCCAACCTTCAATTTTCTAGGGAATTTAAGCTCAAAAGGGGGAAACTGCTATAAAAAAAGTAATGTATATTTTCATCGGCTATCAAAAATCAAGGAGTACTTCAAGGACCCCTAGCATTCTGGTATATAAATAAATAAACTACATAAAATGTGTCTAAATACAATACTCGGCTTGGTGGCCTCTAGCATAACCTGTGTACACTTACCCTGTTTTACACTCAATCGCTGAGCTGTCAGTCAGTCCTTCCAGTTTCCACCGTCGAAAACGAAGGTCCTGAACTGAATGTTGAAGTAGAACGTCCGGTAGAGGTTTACTGCACTGTGACTTGGGTGAGGCACTCAAGGTCAACTAAATACTGCAACGGAGCTCCTTTCCCCGGGTGGGCGGATCCTCCTTACAGGAACGGGTTTGGCTGGGACTTCTCACGTTGGGCGGACATCTCAGCTACTGAAGCGGGGGTGGCTGCTTCATGGCGCCGGCAGTTGTTGTGGCTGCTGGGCGGTGTTTGTACTGATTTTTGCGGCAGTACGGGCATCTGCTTCCTTACTTTGTGTAACGGAGTCACAGGCATATACTTCTTGATCGTTTTAGCTTGATCACAGACGTCTGGTTGGAAGGGGGTTTCTTCCTTCTACAAATTTGGCATAGTAGCATAGCAGGGGGGAAACGCTTGATGGGGACAGCACTTATTCATCCCACCGCTGCCACCAAATTGTAACGGCGGACGCTACGACGGCTGAGGTGCTTGTAACGACCCCGACATCTTTGGTTGACTTGGCTTCTTACGTAGATTGATTCTGGTATTTACTTATGACTTTTTCATTAATAAGCACAGCATGGGCACTGTCCCAGCATGGGGAGGGATGCGTCGATGTCCTGATTATTTTTAAATTGGGTTAAATCAATATACTAACCGGTAATTGCGCTGCCACCAACGATGGATTTATTTAATAGCTAAGGGGAGTTTGGAAATAAAGCATTATTTAAAACGTTATTCAACTCAAGCATTAAATCATTAGCAGTCTTGGGTAGTCTTAAAAACTCTTGGTTTTTATTTTAAACAACAAATATAAAATTGGCACTTTACATCTCAAGAATACTAGTTTACATGGCTTTCAAGTAAAGCGACCTTTGAATTTAAATTATTAAAGACAAGATTACAATTCCAGAACGGAGGTTATAAGTTCTTACAAAGGTAACTAATTTTCAAGTAGAAAAAGACTAAAATTGCAGGGCCTGCACCTGCTTAATTTTAGTTTTTATTGCCTAACCGAAAATATACATTGCCTTATTTACACTAGCAGTTTCCCCTAGAAGTTGAAGTTGCCTTCCCTGCCTGGCTCGTACCTTACCGCGCATGCGTCGGGCTTCCTTATATAAACCCCCGCACAGCAGCGGATACAATCATTTCTCCCTGTGCCAGAACCTAGCTCATGGCGGGGAGGCTAGGGCGGGAATTAAAGTAATGTATATTTTCGGTTAGACAATAAAAATTGCCTATTGAAAAATACATTACCGAATTATTAGCATTCTCCTTCTCTCAATGCTGTTTCAACTAGAGATAAAACAAGTTCTTCCGGTCCGCTTAGCTACTGCGCACATCCACTGCGCAGCCCCCATTGCATATATAGTCGAAGCGGAGCGACAGAGCTCACCTTTTCGACACCTCTCCCCTGCCCAAATGGCCACGAGAGGGGAGGAGGGTGGGAAGCCGGGTAATGTATTTTTCAATAGGAAATAGAAACAAAAATTATCCAGGTAACCTGGAATTTTGATGTTTGATGCTGTGAAAAATACATTAGCCAATTATTAGCATACCCATAGACTTCGTCAAGGCGGTGGGTGCCATTTGATCGGAGTCCTCTTAGCTAGTGACCGGCCCCTGTAACGCAAAGTTAGTTTACAGTGCGCCAAGGGTTAGAGTACTCTGTGGGCGGCTATAAATGGCCCAACACGGTACAAACCGTTGGCATGGTGGGACATGTACCGGAGGTAGTGGGACGTAAAGACGGTAAGATGGCGCCAAGAAGCGGATTCCATAATGTCTGTAATGGAAATATTGCTGAAATCCCCCCAGGATGTGGAGATGGCAGAAAGCTCATGTGCCGTGACTTTGATATTTTCTGTGACGCAATTGATGTCTATGGCTTCGTAGGCTTGGAGGACGACGGTTTTGATCCACGAAACAATCATTCGTGCAGAAGTGGTCCCAGTCTTACTGCTGAACGGGAGAAAGAGTTGGGTACGATTCTGGCGGATGGAAGAGGATGCTTTCAGATAGAAGCGGATGGCCCGGACAGGACATAAGGTTCGTTCCTGGTCATCCCCAAGGAGGTTGGATAGGGACGGGATGATGAACGGATGTGAGCAGTTGGTTTCTGTGTTTTTGCCCGGAAAGAAGAAGCAGGCGTAAGCATGACGCCACGAAAGTTCACTACAACGAAGCCAGGCCACGAGCGCCACGAGGAATACAGTCTTCCTAGTAAGATGGCTGAGACGTGCAGAGGCCAATGGCTCGTATGGGGTAGCCATCAAGGCCGTAAGGACGACAGATAGATCCCAGTCTGGAAATCGCTTGGGGGTCGGCGGGCGATCTAATTGAAAGGAGTGGATAAGCAAGGAGATCCTATAATCCGTGAGGAGAGCAGTATTTCCGGCAGCTTTGAAGACAGCATTCAGTGCTGATCGGTACACCAGGATGGTGGATCCGCGTAAACCCTCCTTAAATAAGGAGGTCAGAAACCGGAGGAGGTAATGCAGAGGCGGACTGAGTGGATCGATTTGTTGTGGGATACACCAATGAAACCATCTTTTCCAGTGGCTGTCGTAAACTTTCGTAGTGGAGGATCGCACGGCTCTGGAAGCAATGCGGGAGGCCTCGTCCTCAAGAATGCCTGTTGAGCGGAGCAATCGGATGATAGTAGCCACCCGTGAAGCTGAAGCGAGGATAGGTTCGGGTGGAGCAATCGTTCCCGGCCTTGCGAGAGAAGAACCCGTCGTGGAGGCAATGAGAAGGGATAGAAGCAGACGGAACCAAGCCGCGGATGGCCAGTTCGGTGCTATCAGAAGAAATCGTCCGGAGCAGTTGGCGATTTTGCGGAGAACTAACGGCAGAAGGCGAGGTGGAGGGAAGGCGTAAGCATGGATGAGGTTCCAATCCAAAGTGAGGGCGTCCACTGTCCAAGCTCGGGGATCTGGCAGGGAACTGACAAACAGAGGTAGTTTGTTGTTAAACCTCGTGGCGAATAGATCCACCATTGGTTGCCGCCACAATTGGAACAGAGCGTGGCACACGGATGGATGAAGTCCCCATTCGCTAATTGGAGGCTTCTTGCGAGAGAGGGAATCGGCAATGACATTAAGGGGCCCAGGGATGTGGAGGGGCAGTAGTCGAATGTGGGAGAGGATGCAGAAGTGGAAAATCTCGAACGTGATGCGGTGGAGAGAGTGGGAGTGAGTCCCACCGCCTTTGCGGAGGCAAGCTACTGCTGTCGTATTGTCGATATGGATTTGGACAGTTTGGAGGATAGGAAGTTCTGAAAATGGTGAAGGCCGTGAAGGACCGCACGAAGTTCTAGGTGGTTGATATGCTCGTTGGTATCCGCAGGCCACAGACCGGAGGCTGTGAGGTTGCCGACGTGTGCTCCCCATCCCATCTGAGAGGCATCTGTGAATAGGTGAAGATCGGGGAGCAGCTCGTGAAGAGGAACGGACGCAGTTAGGTTCACGATGTCCATCCATCAAAGGAAGTTCTCTGTTGGGAAGGATGGACCTCGGATTTGAGGGAGCACCTTGAGAGCAAGGCTTGAGAACCCCCCCACTGTGTCAGGCAAGAGTGATGGAGGGGGCGAACCATCCACCTGCCATAGGGGACCAGATCCGCAAAGGAGTCGATCGTCCCAATGACTGATGCAAGGTTCTGAAAGGCGTGTTGAGACTGTCGCAGAAACTGGCGAGAGGTTAGCAGGCGGGATTGGACTCGGTCCGGAGACGGGGCGACCGTCTCTCGGGCGAGGTCGAAGGATACTCCGAGGAAGACGAAGCGTTGAGCCGGTTCAAGACGGAACTTTGGGAGATTGATACCGAAGCCCAGTCGGCCAAAAAGTGACACGACGGCGTGCAGATGTTCCAGCAGGCCGGAAGGGGATTGATGAGGTAGAAGACAGTCGTCGAGGAAGGCGTGGAAGGGGATCCCTTGTTGATGGAGATGTGCCAACACCGGACGGAGGACACAAGTGAAGATTCTTGGGGCCGCGTTGAGTCCGAACGGTAGACAAAGGTATTCGTATACAGTGTTGTCGAGGACGAAACGAAAGAGGTGACGGACAGTTGCGTGTAGGGGGATGTGTAGGTAGGCGTCGGCTAGGTCTAGCGACACCGTCCAATCGTGGGGACGAAGAGATTCGTGGGTAGAAGATACGGTCTCCATCTGGAAATGCAGATTCTCTATGAACCGGTTGAGGGGTTTGAGATTGAATATCAGTCGAGTTCCACCGTTCTTTTTGTTGCATAGAAAATTGTCGCTGTAGAACCCTGGCGAGAAC
>JAHWFP010037957.1:34005-48750 GCA_023313725.1 Lithobius niger
GGAGACTGGGTTGGAGTGTCTTGGGCGGACGGTCGCGAGGAAGGAGGCGTTCCAAGTGCGGATGGTGCTGAACGGAGACGATGGGTGCACGACTGTGCGGAATAGTAAGCCCGCCAGGGCGGCGAGGACGGAATTGGGGATACCCAATTGTAATGGGCTTTGAGAAGAGCGTAATTGATGTGCTGGGATCGGTATTTTTGGTTAACAAGTTCCAGTTCGTTTGTTATTGCCTCGTTTGTAGCACGTAGAAGATTAGCTTCAGCCAGTAAAGAATCCGATGCGGCAGCAGACTGTCGGAGGATTGGGAGTTCTGCTAGGGATTGCCGAAGACGTGAATAGTCCGACAAAAACTTTTGCACAAATTGGTGCACAAAATCAATGTTGAAATGAAGAGCCTCCATTTCGAAGGGTGACAGGTGCAGTCCCCTGGACAATGCTTCACAGAGGACGACTGGAGAAGGAAAGGGGGCTAGTGGGGGATCTGTGGGAATGGCTTCCTGAGACAGAGGGACCGCAGAATGGGTTCTGGAACCATGTGGGCTGTAGATGCAGGAGCAGTCAAAGATATGCCAGTCGTTGGATTCGGAAGACGAAGGGCCGGCGGAGCTAAGCGTTGAACCGCCCGTTTTACCCTGATGGTTGGACGAATCGGGACACTTAATTTTTTCAAGATACCTGCTGGTAGTTTGACGCCTCCTGGCACAGCCGGAACAGAACATCTTAAGGGTAGCAGGGCCAGAGTGGGGTGACTGCGTTCCCGTCGTGCGGACGAGGAGGATTGAATATTCTTTTGTGGAAAGACTGGCGCGGTAGATGAGGTAGGCTTGGACGAAGCAAGGGAAAACCGAATCTTACGTTTCTTGGCCGGACAGGAGCTGGTGGTATCTGTACGGAGCGGAGGAACAGGGTGAGAGGACCGCGTTGATGCAGCCGAGGACGGAGACGTGAGAAGGGCCGCATCGGGGAAGGATTGAAGCTCCGCAACGGATGCTAAGGCACTTTGACGACGGGCCCGATTCGCACGTTGCTTGGATTGAAAATGATGTTTTCTAATTATTGTCCATTGAAAAGGGGATATCGTGACACAGACCTTGCAACGGCGCTGCGATCCATCGTACAGCCGGTGGCGCTGGCAACAAGGATGGGGATCCAGTCTGGCTTTTGGGAGAGGAAAGGCAAATCCAGGCCACTTGCATTTCTTGGGTGAAGGAACGTTGATGGTAGCGAGCGTCGAAGATGGCGAGCGAGGAGAGGTATGATCCGAATTTTCCGATGAAGAGCTGTCCGCCATGGTTAGGCTGGATGCAGGAGGAAGCGACGGTTGGCGGCTACAGTTCAAATTTGAAAGCAGCGGTCGCAAGAGGTGGCGCCGTCTGGTGGAGAAAGGTGGCAACCTTGGTCCTAGTGTCCTGCAGATGAGGGTAAGGCGGATGGGCGCTGTAACGGGAAAGACCTGAAGCGCGGATAGCGGGATCACATTATGGGAGGTGAGTCGTACAGATGAAGGGATTAAGGCGGCTAGGATCGGCGAGGTGGGGCTGTTCGACCTCGGTGGTCCTCCCAATTTTTTTGTTTGTTTTGTTGTTGTTTTTTTTTTTTTTGGTTGAGGGATCGAAGGGCCAGGGAGAGGATGGAGGCAAGATATCCTTGGTGTAAGAAGGTAAATCGGGGAGGGAGGCCGTCCTAGGAACGATAGTAGAAACCGATGAGACGGTAGGACGAGAAGGCGGCAAGCGGATTACGCCAGAGATGTGGATAGGATGATGACGGAGGATTGTGTGAGGCTGCGGGGATAAAGATAGAAAGTGCGGAGAGGTTGGCCGAATAATCGCATAATGATCCTCCGATCCGATGGACTCACTGCAAGCCAGGTCAAGTGAATGCAATGGCGAGGAAGAGGTCGGAGATGTCCTTCCCAGTCAGTCGGATGCCGGAAGGACGGAAATGGGACTGGTAATCGTAGGCCAGGAGGCGACTGAAAGGCCGGAGACAAAAGGCTGGTCGGACCCCAGTGGGATAGAGACAACCGGGGATGGCAGAATCGGAGGCGAGAGGACCGTCGACGGAGGATGGAGTGACTAACGAGACAAGGACGAAGTAAACCGGCCCCCAAATTTTCGGAAGGCCCCTCTGTTCCCCGTGGAGGGAAAGGCCGCAGTAAGCGTAGGGAAGGGAACGGATGGAGGTTGCCGCGGATGGCGTACAACGGGAGGCAGGACAGGGTGTCGACCAGAGCGCCGAGCCGAAGCTTGAGAGAGATGGACTCGTGAATCGTAGTGGTACCGTGGAAATGGCGGTCTGGGGGCAGAGGACGTGCCGGTCATTCCCGGAGGGAAGACGGACCCATCAGGCGGTGAGGCGGAACGAGGACGGCTGTGATCCATGGTAGCTTGTGCTGGAGCCCGTAGGTCGAGGGTTGTGACAGATCGGCAGGTGGGCCTATCTAGAACGACCAGGGACAGATCCTATCCCGTGAATCCAGAGGATGGGTGGAGACGAAGCAGTGGAACCCGGCGGTTGTGGCAGGTAGGATGGACACCAATGGCAACCAGGTTCCGCGGACAGTCTTGATAATTCCAATCCAGAAGGATGAGTTGCCGATGATGGAAGGGGAGTCCCTTGTCGATCCTCCAGCTGGGCGTAGCCCAGTGAATGGTTGAAGAGGATACGTGGAGGGCAAGTCTAATTGCGGAGCGGATGACTGCCGAAATTGTAGGAATGGCAGATCGGGAACAACGCCTCTTAAGAGTGAACAGGAGGAAATTCTAGGCGATTCCGCATACGGACGAACCCTAGCGGATGGCTAGAGAGGATAAGCGGAGGACGGGTCCAACCGCGGATAGCCGCTGGGACTGCAGGTACAGCGGACGTGGGGACGGAGGCAACCACCGCGGACTGAAGGCAAGCGGCAGCGGATAACCGGGAAAGCAAGCTCTTGGGCAGGCGCCCTAGGAGAAATGATGGTATCCGCTGCTGCGCGGGGGTTTATATAAGGAAGCCCAACGCATGCGCGGTAAGGTACGAGTCAGGCAAGGAAGGCAACTTAAACTTCTAGGGGAATCAGCAGCTCTGAGGGGAAACTGCTAGTGTAAATAAGGTAATGTATAATTTTGTCGGCTATAAAAAGTATGTATCTTGGGTTCTTAAATAAGCAACCCGATAAAAGTAAAAAGCGTCCGCAAGTTACAATTATTCCCAAAATTACCGTTTTGTTTCAAGTGATCAACCCGCCCTACAGTTTTGTTTCTACAACATTTTGAAGATCAAACTGTCAAATCTTTGCAGCTATTTTTCATAAGATCAAACTGTCCACAGTGTTTAGATTAAAATCATTTAAAAATAAACAAGAAAGAAGTTGGCTTTTAGAAAGAGGGCCACTCTTATGTTATGAAAGGCAGGGGGCCAAAAATGCCGATGGCTTAGCCAACCATAGGTTCTTTCAAGCTATACTAAAACCGCACTCAACTTCTGACTGGAGGAATAGTTAGAGAGCCGTTTTACGAACTATTTTCGTTTGTTCGTATCCCTACGCGCTCAGCTGTTCTAAAACTGACAAATATTTTCTTTACCTGACGTTGGCCTTCAACTCCTTTAAACTTTTTTCACATATACTGACGTGCGGGCGAAAGCAGAGTAAAGGAGCTTTTCAACCTTTGCTGGTGTCCGTCGTCTGTATGCACGATAACTTTTGAATCCGTTGTCGGGTTCATTTCACATTTCCACTTGCCATCTCTCCCCTATTTTTGGATTTTTAGCTTGCAAATCACTAAAATTAGGCAAGAGGTTTCGTGGATTTGAACTGTCAACTATCCATGTTGATATAGGCTACGATTCTTCATGGGTTCTATTTTTGTGTGATATTCAAAATGCTATAGAAATTAATTTTTCATTTTAAAAACCTGATAATTTAATCTTTAAATGACTTTTTTTTTTAAGTTAATGTCCTCTCTTTATTTTTCAATAACCAACACGTAAATAGCCTTGCAAGAGATTCACAGATTTGATTCAGTGATCAAACAGTTTTTCAGAGGAAAAAAAACAAACAGATAATAAACGGCATTACGAATACGAGTTAGGATGCTTTCGCTGGCGAAGTAAAATGACCAAGCTGAAAGATGCAGGAAAGTATTACGTGAAAGGTAGCGCCTTTAAGAATATTTAATTATGTATATTTATTTTGGCGTATGGTTATTTAAGAGCTTAGTATCATTTTGTCTTTCCTGTGTCACACGGTTTTGTTAAGAGTTTACAGTCAGTAAAGCCTATATAAATGTTGCAAATTATTTTCAGTGGCTTTCCTGTGTGACACCTTTTTGCTACATGTAAAGCCATTAATAAACATTGCAAACGTTATGGTACCGTAGGATGCAGCAAAAATAGGGAGAGGATACGTGATTTTAGTGCACATTTATTCAGTATTGACTTAAACATATTTTTAATTCTCCAGGAAAGCGGAGGGGGGGGGAGGGGAGAGGTTTCTCTTTCGTAAGATTTTGTAGTCCTGAAAAGAATAGTTTTTAGCTGTGAAAAGAGCTTCTGTTTTCAAACAGACAGTAGTTGATGTTTAGAGATCGTAAGTTCTACTCTGAGCAGTCTGTGTCTTCATTGTGGAACTTGAGTTCTTATCTGAATTGTTTACATCACAGGCGATTCGTTCCACAATAATATCAGCCATCCCATCGCTTTTCCACAAGTTGTTTTCTTCATTCTCAGTGTTTTTTACAAATTTGGCCCACCCTTCCGTTGTCACAACAGCAAGTGCTTTCGGTGTAAGTTCATGGAGTTCTTTAAGTTTGAATGTTCGATCATTTGCATCAATAAATCTCTTGATCTGGCTCGATGTCATTTCAATGCGGTTCACAATGAAGCAAAAGCAACACTGAACATAGTATGACCATGACGTGAAGCAAGTTTATCAGTTCGGTGTATGTCGTATTGTTTTCGTGCACGTTGAAATCACTCAAGCAATTCACGACGCCCATTGCCTTCCGCCCAAAGTTTGGCAAACCGCCGTCATCGTTTACGGCAGCTCTTATCATTTTACCTGGAAACTGTACGTACCTTTTCTATAAACTGCGAGGATCTTTTATCTATTTGCCGAAAGTGTGAAGTCATCGTAAATTTTTAGCCGAGTTCGAAGACCAACGGAGTTACGATGCTTCCTGGCTGGCGACGTAAAATGACCAGCGCTGGTTGCAAATACCTTTTTGATTTGGAAGACTGCATCTCATGAAACGCTTGTTCAGTCTGCCGCATCTTTTGCCACGTCATTTACCGAATTATCTGGATGCTGTCGACGAAGTTTGCTGTAAACATTAACTACCGTCTGCTTTTGCGATGATATCAAGGTTTTACTTGGGAGTGGGGTTTAAAATATTTGTGCGGAGAGACGACCGCCATTTTTAAAACTACCGCGTCGTCTGCTCCAAGCCGTAACCATTGTCGTAACCATGGCAACTACTTGCACATTTTCGAAATAGAAACAGGTCGTTTAATATCTCCGAATTAAGTGTCACGTTATCTTAAAAATATAACATCGTTTTACTAACAAAAATGAATAGTTTGCGCGAGTTATTTCATCGTGAAACTTTATTATTTTAACGGACTATTTTCTCTGCACCAGAACACAAACAATCGCGTCTGCAAGAGTAGGCCCTTAACCGATTTCTCCAGTAAGAAGTTGAGTGCGGTTTTAGCATAGTAGGATAATTAAGTTTAAAACTACAATTTTAGAAAATGGGGGGAGGGGGGGCTAAAGTTAGAATTTTCAAAGTTAACTAGTACTCATACGAACCACTAACAATGCACGGCATGGCATACTTCGGACTGGGACATCACCACTCTCTACTGGCGTGACCTCCTCCTAGCTTGAGATTTCTGTGAGCTGTGCGAAGGACTGAGAGGAACCTGGGGTTTTTATGCTGGAGGAGGAGGATTCTGGCGACCAAAGCGCGAATGCCGAGGAGAGCTACGCCTATCTGATTGGCTGAGGGACAGGAGAACAATGGAAAGTGGGAGGAGAAGTCGGCTGGGCAAAGGGTTTTGGTGCAGAGCCGTTTGAAGGAATCACTATAGAAGGAGAATGGCCAGTTTGAGTTTTACTCATATTTACATTGGGAAAAGATCTTGTATTTAATTATTGTAATTGAACTACGATGTTATGCATCGCAACTATTGAAGGAAGGCTCACATTAGGCTGTTATTTAATAGAAGGAAAGCATAGGAGTTGGTTTCGGATTTTTATGGTCACAGTCGGAGTTTTGGTTGGAGACTGAGGCAAACTATTTACAACAAAAATGTGTCCGTTAAAATTCGTTACAAAAAAAAATCGCTAAGCACTGGTAGGGTTGGTTCCAAGAGGCAAAAGATTAATATAAAAATTGATTATAAACTAGCTCAGTGGAATGCTAGAACACATTAAAATAAGTTTTACTTATATGTTAAAGGTTTGATGTAGTGGACATTTATCATAGCATTTTGCGATCATTCAACCAGGAATAAGAAATACCACACTAAAATGTTGTCTGTAATCCACATATGTGAGGTTAAGTACCAAAGGTAGCCCCTCCTATTAACACAAATAAGCTAGTGTTTTCAGCTTTTTGCCTACAAAAAAAAAAAAAAACTAGGTGAAAAGTAATTACAAATGTACAGTGGTTTGGAAGTTACGACGACCGGAAGTGCGAGCGCTACGGCCCAGTTTGAGCACTTTTTCAAATGACTATTACGAATGAACCAGAAGGAATTTTTGAGTACTGTTTCTGTGGAAATAAAGCTGGAAAGTGTGGCTATTACACAATGAAAACTTTGGTCGATTTTGGTTGGTAACTTCCGGAGATATGCTTTTTCAAAGATCGAGGTCTTTTGGGTTGGGGCGGGGGGCAAGAAGGGGGCTTCAAGCGAGGAGAAAAAAAAGCGTTTGTTGTTGGAAACGAAGGCGTCCTCGAGGTTTTTGATCTCTGGAGTCCGGGTATCCTCTCCAATCCAGGTTTTCGGCAAACCGACATTACATACCTTAAACTGTGTACTAAACACCCAAGCGAAGCCGTCGATCACTCCCCCCCAACATCAAAATCGTGAAATAGTGGAGTTACTGCCCACCACTTTAAATTTAACTAAACCTTAACTCTTAGTGCTGTGAATAGAAAGATAGTCGCTGCTTGCTCTATACTTAGCCCCTTCTCCATCCCTGGGGTAATAGTGGACTCTTTCCGTCTTTTTCCACCTGTAGAAGGTCTCCGCTCTCTCCTTGACCCCTCTTCTCCTCGTCACAACAATTAAAAGGATGTAAAACCATCAATTTGCCAGGGGCACCTGGTTGTAATTTGTTTTTATTGCAGAACCATAAATATACAGTACCTGACATTAATAGCATTCCCTCTCCCAACGCAATCTCCACCTAGAGAAGAAGTTGTTGGCTCCTCTGATAATCCTACTGCGCATGCGTGACGCAGGCCTCTTATAAAATCTTGGCTCGAGGCCGTGTTTCATCTCTTTGCGAACCTCTCAATTGTTACTATGGGAACTCAAGAGGGGAGGCAAGGATGGTATAGGTAATGTATATTTTCAGTTGGGCAAGAAACACCAATTTCAACCAGGTGCCCTGGTAAATTGATGTTTTTATATGCCGACAAAAATATACATTACCTGAAATTTATAGCATTTCAGCAGACCTCATCACCATAGTAAAGGGTGCCCTGGCTATGAGCTGGCTGCCCCATAATCAACGGACTCTGAACCTGAAGCGATGGGAATATGAGGACGTTCTCCCAGGCGAACGAATTTAGCATGACCGGCGCTGCCATATTTCACGAAGTCCCCTAGTATGTCCTGTTTGGTATAAGAAGTGGAAAGGAAGAAGGAGAATTATCCAGTACCTACTATGGGGGTATAGCGAACACCTGATAAGAAGAACAGAGATAGACCAGACCATTGTAGGCACTTACAAGTTCATGGGTGAAGGATAAACAGCTACAACAGAACAGGTAGCTGAATTTGCCTTGATTGATGCGAAGTGATGAGGTTGCTTGAAGACTGAGGGGCGAACGGTGAATGACCTGGTTGGACCTTGGAAACAGTTGTTTATTGATCCTGAAGACCCGATGATGGGAATGAACCACGATTGATGGTATTCTTAGACGTGTTTACTTCTTTGTTATATTTTCTATCCTTCTTTATCTTCTTTTTTTCGATAGGCAGCTGGAGCATTCTTGTCGGTGATGTTACTGGATGCTGAAGTCTGGCGATAAGCAGGGCATAACTTTATTGATACCTGGAAAAGACGAGCGTGATTCCGTTTGGAAGCAGATTGAAGATCGAAGGTTGTTTAGGCAGGATGAAGTAAGGATGGAGTAAACCCCTTTTGAATAAAAAGACATCAGGCTGAAATGGGAACCACAATGTGACCCACTGAGAAGTTGAACGCATGTTAAAGGCGAACTTCGCAAGTTAGAAAACGAAGGATGGAGGACGATGAATGATCCGAGCGAGCGCCTTCTAATCACACCAGGCAAAACTGGCGAGCGCAGTGTACAAAACGCACATTAGATAAAACCGATCATGGAACACAGTGAAAATGGCAGGGCCGTGAAGGAGAAAGTGTGTAACAACAGACAGCCGAAGCCTCAAACCGAGGCGTAGGAGGGGGATGTTTATCGACTGACCGCACTGCTGAGGAAGTGGTTAGCACGAAGACACTTGGAAGATGGTGAAGGCCGTAGTGGTCGGGAAACGAGCAGCATGGCTCTGAATTAGGGAAGTGTCGCCCAGTCCGAGGTTGTGGATCACTGAATGGAGTCTGTCTCAGAAGCGAAATGATCGAATGGTGTTGGATTGTGGTCGTGCCGAGCAGCAAAGGACCACAGGGGAGAAAGGTCACCGAGCCTACCCAAGTAAGGAGAATGGTCCGATGTGATGTTGTCAAGATCTAGACAAGGCAGTTGCTGTTGCACCTGAAGGAAGGTTGATGCTGGCGTCATAGTGCTATAAATAAAAAACTGGCACGATGGAACGAGCCTAGGGTAATCTTCCCTGGTTTGGCACGACCGGGATAACGTTATGGCATGAGAAAAAGATGACAGTGTAGTAAACACAGCCCGACCTACGGTATGAGGGTGGCGTGGAGCAGAACGACCGTTAGTTGTTGTGAAAGGTGAACGACCATACCGGTCGCAACAACACCCGGAGCGAGAGCAGCGCATTTGGAAATGCTAAGGCGTACTTGCTGGCAGCACAGAAAGACGGTGAATCTCGGAATCGATCGAGATTAGTTTGGCCGTCTGCTTGAAGATTCGTTGGTGAAGGCAAGTTGCTTCTAATATTAAACTGGTGTTTGTCGTGCGAAGAGTAACTTGTGACGCAAGGGTGGTGTTTGCAGTGCGGAGACCATGAGCTTCCACTGAGAGCGTGTGGGCCGCAGTCCCAACGGTTGCAATGTTAAGGTCCAAGAGGGCGAGATCATCAGAAGACAACAGCAATTCATGAAAAAGTGCAGGTCGCAGAGCTGTGGCGGAGGGGAAGAACGACCCGGAAGCTGAGGTAGGCGGCCGCGACCCAAGTGGCCGTGGTGAGAGGAAAACGAACTTGGGATGCAAGACCGGTGATGGAGATGGAGGGGGTCGCACAACCGCAGGCGACACCACAGCAGCCGTAGATGAAGATGGCTGAATAGAACCAGTTGCCAAGCTGACACGGGAAGAGACACGCGAGAAGCAGATAGCGGCCGGAGGTGAGGCTTATGAGAGAGCCTTGTGGTGCATTGCAGTCTCTGGCTGGAAAGCGAAAGTGGTGAAAGCAGAAGTAGTCCAGGTGAAAACAACGAACCACCCGGCGCAGGTTTGATCGTGGACTCAATGATTTGTTTTTATAAAAGTGGTCGCTGGCACAATGATGACGCTGGGTTGAGAGGCGGCGACGGCTGGAATGGCGAATCTGCAGACGAAGCCTCCTTTAGCCGAGGAGACAGTTGAGCCGAGGAAGCCGTCGAGGTAAGAGCGAGGCAATCCCTGGTTCGATGGCGAGCCTTCTGAGCCGAGTGGATTCTGGACCATTCTTGATTGACTTCAATCCAAGCCAAGTTCTCCTCTGTTATGGTTGTGCAAATGACAAACCAAGTGAGGGCCGAAGTGGGGGTGCCCAGGGCTGAAGCCTGGACATTTGCGTCGCTCGGGGCTTGGTGGTAGTGGAGGATCCAGGGAAACATTCTTGCTCATGTTGAAATGCTGTCCTGAAAGGAAAGCGTGAGGACAGGGTGGCGAAAGGACAATTGTCGGAGAACAAGCGGGGAGAAGAGACTCCTGGTGATGCATCGATGACTGAAGACAGGGGAAAGACGACCGCTAGGATGGGCGCTCGGAGGCGAACCTAAAAAATGAACGAACCGTGAGTAAAGCTGTGATAACAGTATTCCCACGAGGGTCTACCAACCAGTGTTGAGGAGGATAGGTAACAGATCAGTTGAAGCCGGCAATAATGATAACATAGTTGATGTGCAAGGTTTGTTCCTGAATGCCTTGTCGGAGGACTACTCCAGGAGCCTGGGTAACAAAGAGGGGTCTAATAGAGCCCATGACTGCAACCCCCCCATCCTTCTTCCTGCCTGTCCTCTGGCGAGAGCAACGATGAGCGTGACAACAGTAAAGAATCGATAGAGGAAACGAATGGCAGACCGTTGTAGACGAGTAATAGATTGTTACGAAGTGACGAAGCGGTTGTGTAGGAGCGGAAAGCTGTTGACAGGCGTGTAGGTGACCGAGCAGCATACAGCAAGTCACTGTCAGGGGAATTCCAACCAACTAAGGAAGGCTACGAACCTGAAAACTGCATACGGTTGGTAATGCAGGATGAAAATAAGCGAGGCGGTAGGCATGTAGGGGTAACCATCGGCGGTGGAAAGGAGCAGAAGCCTAGACGATCTGCCAAACCCAATGCCAAACCACAGGTGCAGACTCTTGGTAAGACACAGGTAAGGCTCTTGTTGAAAGCTAGCTGGGACGAAGTCATTGCCAGGTAAGGTCGAAGTCAAACAAAGGCCTGAGTGATGACCGGGGGTCATGAACTGCAATGAGTCCAGTCCAGTCCAGTCGTGTGTGATGATGGTAAAAGGGTCGCCAGTGGGCGACCACCCACGTGATGAAGAGGTAGAAAACTCAACAGGGACGAAGGTCCCTGTAGGCAAAGGACGCAAGGCAGTTGAACGCAGCAGGCCGGCAGGAAGACCAGCCCAAGGCGTCAAAGATGCTGCAGGATGCAGAAGGCCGCTAAGGGACATCAGACAAGGTAGTTGTGATTAAAAGCAGCGGTCTTGCTGTAAGTCCAAATTGAAGGGAAAGCTCCAGGTCGTTCGTAGGGTAGGAGACAGTGCGGCAGCGTGGAAGCGGTCCACCCCTGGCAATCTGAAGGGTGAAGGCAGTTAAAAAAATGCGGTCGTTGATCAGTGAACCAAGTGGGGACTCTTGGTTATGACAAAAAGCAGCGGTTGTGCTGTAAGACAGAAATGAAGCGTTGTCCAAGGTGAAAGCCCTGGTCCGTCCGCAGGGCAGTAGATGGTGTGGCAACGTAGAAGCGGCTCATCAGAAAGGCTAAGGGAGTTGAAAGACTGAGGTCGTTGATTGACAAATCGACAAATCAAGTGAGAACTCCTGGTTAGGAGCTTGTACTTAGTTTATTTTAGGCGAACGGAAGTGGACACAAGGTCATCTGTCAGAACTGAAGCTGGTGTGGATGGAGGATCAAAGGCAGATAGCTAAGAGGGCCATGGCTTTGAGTGGTCGCTAGGATGAATGCTGTAGGAGACCAGTCGGCAGAGCAAGGGACAGGTTGGTTTAGGTAACAATAGGTGGAGAGTTGGAGGTGTACGAGACGGACAGCAGATGACCGTCGGGCAAGGACTCCACGATGATAAGGTCAACAAAGGTAGGAATGGCCAGGCAGAAGTGGGTCGCCTTCCCCCTAGAAGATCCGGTGTCGAGGGTCGACCCTGACCACATGGGATGGGGACATAGAGGTCATTTCCGAGCGCTGCCCCTTGGTCACTGAAGAACCGACGGATGAAGAGTCGCACACAAGACTCAGAATGTGTAATGGAAGAACGTCCACCAAATTCTCAGAAGACTAGGGGCGGTGTGGCTACCTGGGCCAGCACCTCCCTTGGTGTGCCTTTGGCACGACGGACTGTAGAACGAATGAGACAGTTGAGTTGCAAGCAGGAGGTCTTGGGCGCCTGCTGGAAGAAAACGTCCGACTAGAGCGACCCCAATCGGCAGGTGGTTACGGTCGCACGGGCGAACCGATTCAGCAAACGTTAGGACGGGTCGGCAGCCGTAACGACCACTGGGGCATCCGGAACGTCCAAACAGAGTGGTCAAGCTGAATGGGGAAGAGGTTTCAAGCAGCCTAAGCTTCGTATGGGACCCGCTCCATAAATGACCGAAGGTTAGAAGGCGAGCTGGGGAGAACAGCTATGCAGCGTGACATTCTAGAGAAAAGAGATGAAACACGGTTTCGAACCAATGTTTTTATAGGAGGACTGCGTCACACATGTGCAGTAGGATGAGCTACCGAGCTGGAAGGGAAGCCAATAACTTCTTCTCTAGGGGAAGATTGCATTAGGAGAGGGAATTTACAAAATTCAGGTAATGCAAGTTTTCATCGGCATACAAAAATTGGCCTAAATCGCCAATTTTCCGTGACAGCTCTCCAGAAGCAAAGTTAGAAAACGGATTATGTTTTATGTAATGCACACCCCCGCCAAATTAACGGCATAAGCACATGTACGTTTACTTAATTTACGGTAACAACTTATAACATAGCAAAACAAAATATAATGCAGTGAAAGAAAATAAGAGTTAAATCACAAACCTTAGCTCTTTTGACTGCACCAGGTATAGAAGTGTGAGACTTGTCATCGTCATCGCTCTCAGAGAAGCTGTCCTCTGTTGAGTAGATAAAATATTACATCAGAAGAAATAATTTGTGAGAAACTTTCAAGAGTTGTGATTTAGTTATCACATGACACTAAGGAGGACGAAAAACTCTTTATTGCCAATATTGTGATTGGGAGTTATTACCATTTTCTATTTGAATTTTGTTGTTGTTAAGTTAGAACACATCCCCATTTAGGACCAACATTTTTAGCTACACTTTAACATACCCGAGGAAGAAAGCACAGCTATCTATCTGCTACTTCAGTCTCAATACTAACTAATACTACATGTTAACCATTAATTGCTTTCATTATTATTTTACATTGTCGTTTGCAAAAGGCTTTCATAATAAACGACATCCTTCAAAATTAGCATTGTCTGCTACTGTAACAACGCTGTACTACTTTACGGCTGCCGGGGTAGGACAATGGTAGGCAGAAATGGACCACAAGGCATCATACCTGAAGAATAGAGTTAGTCCAGCCATTTTAGGTAAAAACATCAAACTAATTGTAAAAGAAAAAAGTAAGGTTTTTTAGACCTGGAATAATATCCCTAACAACATATCAAAGGTCTAGAGAAAACTAAGTATGGGAAAGCCGCCATATTGACCGCCATCTTGAATTTATTCACGAAATCTGAAAATGAATATTTTGCTCCAATTAACTTCAAAAATGTACCAAATAGAAAGTGTTTAGAACCAAGAATCATGTAAAGACTTCATCTCATCTGGTTTCTTTAATGTTCCATTTATTACAAAATGTTAATAATGAAGATAGTTAATGTATGAACGTTATAGTCTGGAGGAAATTTGAGTGAACATTGCCTGGAGGGGTGTAAAGCATTTTATTGTTGGAACTTACTCAAAAGGATGTGAACGTCAAGATTCTGTAGAGCACCAAGCTGACGACCTTGGGCATTAAAGATGGCGGACAAAATGGCACTCAATCTAAGCTCAATTTTTGCCATTTTGGCCTGTTATCCAAGAATCGTTAGTGGTACAGAAAAATGGCTGAGATAAAAGTTGTTTGCAATAATGTTACTATAATGCATGTCCCATTACTTTTTTTCATATCTCCTATGGTTTTTAAAGAAAAACAGCCATTTTGGGCCATTGGGCCTATTTAATGTCAATAGATGTCTCAATTTGCCAACTTACAACTTTTAACCACTGTTGCGTTCCGGGGTGGCGCCGGTGGGGTGGTGGTGGTGGTGGGGGGGGGGGGGGGAGCAGAGAAGGGTAAGCCTTGCCCTCCTGTTGGGGAATAACCGAGATTGTCGTCGGGGACGACATAAAATTCACAACGATTCTTGGGGGGGGAAAAGCTCAAAATAAAGTTTGCCGTTTCGTTTGCCGTTTTGTTAGTCCTACTGTTGCTGCCTCATCACCTCCATAATTTAAGAACTGTCTTAGTTAATGCAGTAGCGTCAACTAACGTGATTTTAAAACTAATTCTCAGTTAATTCAGAAACGTCAGCTAAATCTTCCACCATTTGAGAAGCAGCAATACTTTTCAAACCTAAATTATTCAGCGAGTTAATGTTGTAAACGCGGTCTCGTATCAGATGCTCGTGGTGAGGACACATCAACACCACCGAAGAAAAAACCTGAGGGCAGAATTCTTCCACACCAGAAGAATATCGTCTTTATGGTGATCTCGATTTTAAAATGTAAATATTGTATATTGTTCTCTTAGGCATAAAGCCAACACACCAACAGCTTAGTCATGTTTTAGATGTAAAACACACGATATTTTTTATTTGTAACAGGTGACGACTTTGTTTATTCATGAAAAATGTCCGATGTTCAAACCACTTGTCT
>JAHWFP010037958.1:0-29467 GCA_023313725.1 Lithobius niger
GTATAAGTTGGCAAAGCAGTCCATGAAAACATCTAGGGCACAGAAAAAGGTTTACTATGACAGGCGGCATAAACCTCAAACCCTAAAGGTGGGAGATTATGTCGTCCGCCGCACACATACCCTGTCAAATGCAGCACGAGGGATAGCATCATCCCTGGCGCCAAAATTTGCAGGCCCATACGTAGTTCCAGAAAAGAAATCTGAAAAAACGTACAAGTTACGCAATATTACAAATGGAAGTGAAATCGGTCCACTGAATATTGCTCAACTAAAACCATTCTTTTTCTCAGCAAATGTAACACCACCAACTGTTCCTGGGCTAGAAAAGAAGCAGGTTATCCCTAAGAAGCAGAAAAATAAACCAGTGTTACCTGACAAACCCAATCACTCTTACCACTTGCGAAAGCGAGGGGGGGGGGGGAGTGTCGGCAGTTCAATAACACAGGTTAAAAATTTTTCGTGTACCCACTCTTAGGTCGGTTTAAGCCCTTAAACCAAGAAATTGCAAGATTTGCACTCATTCAGTTACTAATCATAAGCATGCATGTAATGGAGCTGTGATTGGAGGTAACAGGGGTTGAGTGGGGACGAAAATGGAATTGTCACGCAAATAACGGCAATTTCAGACACGTTTTACACACCAAAAATACGCATAAAATACAGAAATAAAATGTATTTTGTTCTACTCAAATTTGGCTAAAAGGAGACAAGGGGGGAGCAGGGGACGAAGGCCACCTATTCCCAACCTACAAGGCAAGAATTGGGTAGGGAGGATACGGGTGTAGGCCTAAATCTCCAATTCCCGGTGAAAAAAAAAAACGGGTGTAGGCAGGGGAAAATGGTGAAAGTCAATTTCTTACATTCTACCTACAAAAACCTATTGTTTTTATTCAACAAATCTCTAGTCTCTAATTAAGTACAAATACTTGATACTTACCTAGTCTTGTCCTGGGCTTGAAAAGCAACGATGTTTTTACCAGCAAAACAGCGTTTACGGGAGCGAGGTAAAACGGGTAATTTCGAGCTGAGTGGAGCGATTGTGCGGCGATTTCCGGGTCTTGTAGGTCTGCGGGCAGATTTGAATGGTTTTGCAAACGCAATACCCAGATGAAGTGATGCGCAAAGCAGCGAAAAATGCGTCTGGACACATTCATATAAAACGTATGCAAGCTGCAATGCAAAATCACAACAGCAGTGGCCGACATCAGCAGAGGTCTGCAGCGGCGAGAAAAAAAAACGAGAAGGAAATTTTTGCAACAGAAGATGGCAGAAAAAGGAGATGAGGGAAAAAAGGATGAGAAGAAGCCAGAAGAACCTGGATATGGGAAGAAGAAAGTTGGAGAAGAAAGTGGAAACTGCAGGGAAGGAAAGAGGGAAACCAGCATCAAAGGAGGATGGCAACCAACATTCCATGGCTCCTGGTAATTTGGACCAAGAATCTAGAGGTGGCTGCAGACCCAAAAACCGATCTTGCAGTGGCAGACGTCACAAGAAGCAGAGGCAATCCAAAGACAGATCTGGGCAAGCAAAAACTAGCGGCAAAACAACAATCAAGTTAACAGCGAAGAAGTGGACCCAAACCACGCAGCCAAGGCAACAGCACGTGTCATGCCAAGTCTGGACGGGGGCCCAGGGGCGAAAATGTTGTTTTGCAAAGCCAAGCGCCACGATGTCACGTGACTACTGGGACGAGGTACTAGACAAGTACGAGTTGCAGTTGGGCCGCCCGGACCGTCCAACGTCAGCCTACTACAGGATGAGATATGCAAATGATCTCCCCCAACCAATGGCCAACCCGTGGGGTGCAGCTGTTCCTTCCACTTCGGCAACCAGGACGCCCATCGAGGACGCACAGGAAAAACTGGACCAACTTGGAATGGCGCCACCCACGGGAAATCCTTCAAAACCATCCACTACAACTTCTAAGTCAAGCCTGGAAGAAGAGGACGAGCGATTCCTACTTGGCCCAGATGACGTCGCAGATGTGGAAATGTCGGAGAGTGACGGGACTGAAAACTCAAAGGATTGAACTTTGTTTAGCAAGAGATAGAGTGAAGTAGAGCATTAAAAAAAAAACAAAAAAAAACAACAAAACTTTGTTAATAAAACTATACAAGTTGGAAACACAAAATCCAACCCCCCTCCACAAGCTAGAAAAACTGATAGAATTCTAAATCGGAGCAAAGTTAGTCAAAAGCAGTCACAACTAACCTAGCAATGAGAACCTACAAAAATGAACTAAGTCAGAATTTTGATGCCAGTAGGCAAAAACTCAAAAACTTAGTTGGGAAAAGGGAATTTGTGAAGATCTAACGTCTAAGCAAGACAGAACTTGCAGTGTTGTGCTAAATTGAAAAACTAAAACTTACCTTGTTGAACCTGAAAGTAAAAATAGCAAACAAACAGTGTTAATGCTATGGTAGCCTAGGTTGGAAGAAACCGTTTGAACATGGTGAATGCAAACATTCTGGTGGTGTGGAGTGCTAAATTGTGAAGTACAAAAACACAACGTTTGGTGTCACGTAAATCCAAACAGTAGGGAGTGTAGTGTGCTAGCTCACAAACACACGCAACACAGTGGAAAGAAGCAGTTTGAATGTGGTGAACGGGAACAATTCTTCAAGTGTAGTGCTACAAAACTTTCATACTGGTGAGAAACGATACAAATATGATTTGTGCGAACATTTTGAACTTTTGTAGAAGTTCTCTTCGAAACGAATATTGTAAAAACGGTGCAATTTGTGGTGTATGTTTACATTATTAGGAGTAATATTTTAAGTCGTATATTTGGCCAGTTGATACCAACAGCAGCTTAGCAGGCCATCGTGAAACTCTGTATAGGTTAAGGTCAATATGTGAAATAAATATTGCTCACCATCACCAACCTTGCTGTAGGTTAGGTGATATCATGGTATTATGTAGAGGTAGGTCCTCTCTTGCCTAAGCAAACACTTAGGGGAGGGGGGATGTAACGGGTTTACATGTACGGCAACGCAAACTACGGAGCGGTAGCTCCTTAGTGCACCTTGCCGTTAAACATGGATGCTGCGCGCGACGAACTACCATGCACACATGGCAGTTGGCCCACCGCCAGCATCCGGGTAACGAGCCGTGTCCTATTGTTAATCCGGTCAGGACCGGATTGAGCCTGTTCGCCCGTCACGTGACGTAATGCCTCAGGGGATTCTCTATTGTACTCGATCCTTTAAAAGAAGGGCTGAGACGGCGAATCCTCACTTGGTGTAGGGTGGTCAAACTGAACGGTTGGACCACCAGAGCTAAAGCGGAGGTCAGAACAAGTTGTAACCTTGGTCTGATGCTCAATATGTAATGCTATTGTGTATAGTCCCTAATCTTTAAACTAATCGTCCACTTCCGTAGCAAGTACTTACATACCTTCAAAGGCCGACCGTTTTGGGAAACTTGGCGGGTTTTTCTACCAGTTTTGGTTTTGGGTGGATATCACAACTTTCATAGGACTGTGAACGTACATAAGGTTACACCGTCTGTTTAGGATGCTTCAATCTCATTTTTGCACACACTGACTAACAATCGCTGATTTCGTTTGCTTTGCTCACTCAATCAGCGCATCCCCTTCAGTTGTTTTGTTTATCCCTGCAACTTTCCCTTAATTTTTCAAGATTTAGTTCACATTTAGTCATGCAGAAACCCCCGAAGGTAGCTGTTACTAGAACAGCAGAACGCGAAGCATTTTTTGGGGGGTTATTAACAAAAAAATCCATTAGCTCGTGTATGCTCGTATTGTTACGTGACCATCATCTAACGTGCATCCCTTTATTCTTACGCAATCCACGGCAACGTTAATGTTTCTTTATTTTGTCCTTCGTTACAGTTCAGTTTTTAGTTCGTCCAGGCTTTTCCAATAAATCTAAGGACCAGTCTTGATTGTTCAAGCCATTGTTGCTTAAAATCTTTGGTTGCAACTTGGAAAAGAAACGAAATTTAAATTCGCCGGTGGCAAATTTCAAAACCCTCCCACGCAACTGCCCTGACCCCTACAATCCCCAAACCAACAAAAGGACCATCCTCAGATCACCAAGCATCCGTGTGCAAAAATTCAGGTACTTAGGCATTCGCAATTTCTTATTAGCTAGTCAGCTAGCTTTTCCATGTGGCAGCCTTTTTAATTTAATTTCAAGGTAAATTTAACCTTCCGAGCATAAAATAAGCGAATACTAAAAGTAAGTATTTTAGGATACGTCGTGAAAACTAATTTTAGATTTAAAATGCCTTACCTTGTTCCTTACCTTGTCAACTGTCAGGTCATCCTGTCAGGTCATTTCGTTTAATGGTTTATTTTACTTTCCTAGGGTTTTAATTTTGCTTACATCATGTGTTTGGTGGGTGCCGAATTTCCGTTAGTTCGCTATTTAATGACTGTGTAAAAATGTTGCAAATAATTCCAAAATGACAAGAATGTGTAGTAAGCACTGTTGCGGGTTTAGCATTTTTTTTTCAGTTTTGGCTAAAGGTGTAATAATTATCCTGTGAAAACATGCAAGGACTCATTGCTTTCCGAATTAATTAACTTTTTTAATAAAGAAAATTTCAGTGGACACCATTTTAAGAACTCCGAGTAAGCAAAGGGAAATTTTCTTACCATAAAGGGGGAAAAAAGGGGAAATCGCAAGGAAATCTGATTAGAGTGGAAGCACTGTGATATACATTGTTTCATTTTTTATGAAAAAAGTGCATTAATCAATGCCTCAATCTTGTTTGTTGGATCTCAGAGTAATCACATCGTTAAGGGATACGGGATAGAAATACTATTTGGATTAGTGTTCCCTACTCTATGGGCTATGGCAGTAGGTGTTATTCATTCTCCTGGATAGGGCCACATGCAGTTGCCGATATTAACAGAAGACCAGCAACCACTGAATCTCGCCTTTGTACTGAACTTTTACTAAGATTATACCAAGGCTGTGCCGTCACGCTAACTCAATGCCTTGCTACATTTCCGTTGGTTAAATCCTGTTAACGGTGATTGGAAGTGTGCGTCATCGCAAAAAGTATGGGCTATCAAGTTAACCCACACTTTTGCCAATAACCCAGACTTTTGACACTTCCGGATCACGCGAAGGGAACGCACACATCAACAACCAATTATACAGCGTCGAAAACCGTAACGCAATAAAAACGTACTAAAGGAATTACCAAATTTGCTGGGATGCTCCAAATGAAATCGTATCCCTGCTAATGCTTGCATGTCTGGCCCACAGCTAAGTTTATTCCCTCTGTCTTACTCCTTCCCCCCTCCTCATCCACAACCTAATATGGAATGACCTTCATTCTTACCGATACACCTATTAGGCTATTACCGCTGATTTGAAACAGTTCTGAAACTACACACGCACAAAAATAATTACTTACCTTGCCAGAATGTCGGCACAATGTCCTTCTATCCCTGCTTCCTCACATATCGAAGTTTATTTTCTCCGAATAGCACGAGCGAGCGAGCTTACTAGCCAAACCTTGCGAAACGACGCGTCGTCTAACTCCCACCCACCCCCTTCTTCCACAAACTTTAGTGTTGCCTGCAGTCTGCCTACCTGCCAAAAGACTCGCCCGTCTAACACCCACCTCCCCCTCCAGAAACTAAAATGGAATGACCGTCATTCGTATCCATATAGCCTACTGATTTACCATACTTCTTGAAGCAATTTTCACAAACATAAAAATTAAATATACGAGTTAGCTTGACGTCTCAACCGTGGTATAAATCATTTATTGGTTAAAATCGGGCTCCGCCCTCGACCTATTTACATACTCAAGCCAGGCTAATAATTGCAGCCGTGGGTTAAAAATCGATAACCGCTCAATTTTAACCAATAACTATTACATATTTCATATGTTTTTTGCAGAGTTACTATCGAGATATGATAGTGGGACTTGCAAAGAGTTACTTCTCTGTTGAGGTATCAGCTGATGACCTTAAAGAGAACCCGATTATATTTGGAGATTTTATGCAAATGGGCGTTGACCGTTCCGAAAGAGTTTATGAAGACGTAACGAACTACAGTAAAATGCGCAATGCATTGGTGGATGTAAGTATCGTACGTACGGATTAATAAGGGGATTTTTAGTTGTATCGTACAATAAAAGTATTTTTAAGGCTCTGGGTTACTAAATACAAAAAAGGGCAATTGAAATCTGTCTTAAAAAAGAATGCATAATTTTCCCATGTGTTCTTTTCCTTTCAAATGCTAAATGTCTATTTCTTTTCCCTACAATTTAGCTGAGCGATGCGACATTTTTAAACAATGTGGCTACTTCCTACAGATGAAATTTTTTTTTTCATCTACTGCAAACAATTTCGTGTTTTTGCAGTCACAATGTTTATACTCCCAAAGCTGTAATCAGGTAAAGCAGTTAAGACACAGCCACAAAATTCTGTTTGTGGCCAATAAAGCATTAATACTGTTAAGTTGGTAATGGATATTATTTTTTACTGTGTACCTTGTCAGGTTGCTGTTTCTCGTAACCGTCTAGCACTAGTGACGTACGCATTTTACAATCTGTGTGTTTCTTTTCCTTGCAGCAGCTGCATAAATTTGCTGCTTGCCTATGTCACGCATACCTCACTAGCACAACCCGAACAAAAGAAACAGCCCCTTGGTGGATTAGTACACAGGCAGAAAAAAAATGGCTGCTCCCATCTCTGTGCAATTGCCGTATGCGTTTAAACTCGCAGAAAAAAATTATCGTAAAGGTTTATTGGCAATCGAAATTAACAAATGAAATTTTATGGCTGTGTAATTATTACTTTACGTACCTACAAATTTGTGGTTTCAGTTAAATCCATCATAACTACAAAACACGGCCATTTTTCAATGGGAAGAGGCCAATCTTGTTTCTGCAGTAGAAGCTAGCATCTCTTTTTGTTGCTGCGTGTATGAATTGAGCAATGCAAACCGTGTGTTTCTTTTCCTCGCAGTGCAAAAGCAGTTCGCTCAATGGCTGTTTCTTTTCCCTATAATTTAGCTGCAATTTTCAGTGCTGCATGTAGCGGCTGCGCCTCTTTTCCTCGTTTCGTGCAGTGCTAAATGCTGCCATGCAGCAACGGAAAAGGTGTTAGTTCTGCTGCGGAAACAAGATGGCTGCTTTCCGACGATGATAAGTCTGATCATCTATAGCAAATGCGGCTGTGTTTTTATTATTATGGTGGATTTAACTGAAACCACAAAGATGCAGGTAGGTAAAGTCATCAATACACAATCATAAACTTCTATCGATTCATTTCGATTGCCAATAAAACTTTAGTGATCATTTATTTTCAGCGATGTGAACGATTACTGCAATTGCACGAATATCGGGGGAGGGGGTAAGGGGGGTAGAGGTGGGGGAGTTCTCACTTCGTGCTTGTCTTTGCTCTGCGTCCCGTACTTGTGCGTAGGTGGTGGGTGACTGGTGTGAACATGGGGAGGAGGGGGAGGTGGCGAGGGTGAATCGGGCACATGTGGGGTCTCCAGTATCCTCTTGGGTCAGAGTAATTTCTTCAAGTTTGGTGGAAAACGAAGGAAACAGTCCACTCCTTGTTTTCGTAAGACACTCCTTATTCTCTCACTTCTTCCCGGCAGGTAAGTGACGACATTGAAAGGGCGATTTTCTGTTTCTTTATGTGTCGTGTCTCGAAGTTTTTCTTTCTCTTTTTCTCTACGATCTCTTGCACTTCTACAAACTCTCTTCCGTTCAACATTGAAAATTCTTGCTGGGTAGCCTAACGTCAAAAACTTCGTTTTTGCTTTATCAAGGTATCTTTCAGCTGTGGTTGCTACGGAGGAGTGTGCAACAATCCTGCACAACTCATTGGCTACAAGAGCTCGCAGTTGAAATCGGGGGTGTCCTGATTTATAGGGTATCATTCTCCCAGTGTGTGTTGGTGTTTGGTACAGGTCGTAGTGGATACGTGTTTCTTCCCTTGTGAGTAGAACATCAAGAAAAGGAAGGCTTCCATCAATCTCATCTTCCTCCGTAAACTTCAGTGCAGGATGTCATTCGTTGATCGCACGAAAGATCAACACAATATCGTCGTTCTGTGGTGTGCTCATCACGTCGTCGACATAACTGCGCCAGCAAGGGAGTAGAGGGAACTTGTTTGTCACGTACTCATCAAGAAATTGAAGGACCAGTTCGGCTAACAGCGGTGAGCAAGAGTGGCCCATCGGTGTTCCTGAGTCTAGGCAAAAAGTATTGGTCTTAATGGTCACGCACATGGTAGACAAGACCGTCCAGAGAAGTTCCCGATCAAGATCTCTTTCTTTCTTGTTGATTTTTAGTTTCCTGGCAGACTTGTCAAACATGTCAAGAATAAGATAAGTGGGGAAGGCTAGGGAAGAGGCCTGTCACATCAAATGACACAAGACGGTGGTCTCCCGTCAGGCTGAAATCGTCCACTATGTCAAGAAGTTCTTCCTTGTTGTGAAGTGACTGTTTTCCCCATTCTTTGCAAATATTCCTGGGCACCATCCTTTGTTCACCAGCTGTTGGCGGGGGTGCTTCAAGATCTCCCATGTGCTGAGAGGAACCTGACTAGTGGACAAATTCAGGCCATCAGGCCGATTTCTAACGACGTCAACCTGACAGTTTGCTTTACGGACAAGACTAACGGAACGGTCCTCCTAGATACTGCCGACCATGATGCCAGAGTCACACAAGCAATTACCAAGGCAGGCATCTACACCAAGCTAAACTACCAAGTAGGAAATGCTGTCCACCAGAAGATCAGGGCAAACTCCTGAACATGGTCGAACAAGGACTCCTGATGAAAGATGAAGCCTCTAAGCTCTCACCACCTGAAAACGTGCCGTTACCATCTAGCTTTGCGCAAGTGAAATCTTACAAAGCAGGATTCCCCTTGCGCCTTATTACGTCTGCAAAAGGAGCCCCCATTAAACCTATCGACTGGTTTCTTACAAAAAGGCTATCTTAGTACTTCTGGGGAAAACAGACACTTCGCAACACGGAAGAACTTCTAGATGTAGTGGATGATCTCAGCCTGATGTGAGACCACCGTCTTGTGTCATTTGATGTGACAGGTATCTTCCCTAGCCTTCCCCACTATCTTATTCTTGAGATGTGTGACAAGTCTGCCAGGAAACTAAAAATCAACAAGAAAGAAAGAAAAATCTTGATCGGGAACTTCTCCAGACGGTCTTGTCTACCATCTACGTGACGTTTAAGACCGATACTTTTTGCCAAGACTCAGGAACACCAATGGGCTACTCTTGCTCACCGCTGTTAGCCGAACTGGGCCTTCAATTTCTTGATGAGTACGTGACAAACAAGTTCCCTCTACTCCCTTGCTGGCACAGGTATGTCGATGACGTGATGATCACACAACACAAAGACGATATTGTGTTGATCTTTCGTGCGATCAACGAATGGCATCCTGCACTGAAGTTTACGGAGGAAGTTGAGATTGATGGAAGCCTTCCTTTTCTTGATGTGGTACTCACAAGGGGAGAAACACGTATCCACTACGCCCCGTACCAAAAACCAACACACACTGGGAGAATGATACCCTATAAATCAGAACACCCCAGATTTAAAATGCGAGCTGTTGTGGCCAATGAGTTGTGCAGGATTGTTGCACACTCCTCCGTAGCAACCACAGCTGAAAGATATCTTGATGAAGCAAAAACGAAGTTTTTGACGTTAGGCTACCCAGCAAGAATTTTCAATGTTGAATTTTCAATGAAGAGAGCTTGGAGAAGAGCAAGAGATCATAGAGAGAAAAAGAAAGAAAAACTTCGAGACACGACACACAACGAAAGAGAAAATCGCTCTTTCAATGTCGTCACCTACCTGCCGGGAAGAAGTGAGAGAATAAGGAGTGTCCTACGAAAACATGGAGTGGACTGTTTCCTTCGTTTTTCACCAAACTTGAAGAAACTACTCCGACCCAAGAGGATACTGGAGACCCCACATGTGCCCGATTCACCCTCGCTGCCTCCCCAACCTCCCCCTCCTCCCCATGTTCACACCAGTCACCCACCACCTACGCACAAGTACGGGACGCAGAGCAAAGACAAGCACGAAGTGACAACTCTCCCACCTCTACCCCCCCCTTCCCCCCTCTCCCCAATATTTGCACCAACCCAGTCCCCACCATCCACCCATTCACACAACGAGGAGTGGTCTACAAAGTCCCGTGTAAGACGTGCCAGGCCACCTACATCGGAGAAACCCGTAGACAGCTGTTGGTGAGACTGAACGAGCATGCAAATGCAGTTAACAACGATAGCAAAAACGGGATTGCTGTGCATTCGAGCAAAAAAAAGCACGAAATTGCATGGAACGAAACAGAAGTGCTGCTCAAATCAAATGTGCTGGAAGATAGACACTTAAGAGATTTAGAATCACTCACCATCCACAGATTCGAAACAAACCACAAGCCACTGATGAATCTAGTAAGTCCAAGCTACACCAACTTCAACCAGCTTGTTCGGCCAGAGCTTGGAGCCAATCTGGATAAGCAGTGGAAAATCCACATTCCACGCGACGTACAGATCAGTGGTTCGACAGACTAGCGGGAGTTTAAACATCAGGAAGAAAATCGGTGCTGTGATGTGACGTTTAATTTATTTTCGTGCACAACTTCTGATGAAGGTGAAAGGAGACTCATTGAAAATTCAAGTGTAGGACCTTTTTGTGTTCTTCGAAGGTGGTAAATGTGTTTTTGTTGTGGTTTTTTCAGATGCATTTTTAGTAACATTTCTGTCACCAGCTGCCGCTGTCAGATAAGTGTCTGATCTTGGTTAATTTGTATACGTATGTTTTCAATTAGTTTCCCGAAAAGGGTAACCTTTCAAAGCCAAAATACAAGAGTACACATTGAAAAAATATAATCAAATTATTTAAAATGCTGTTAGGTTCAGATAGTTGCTTGGGTATTCCAGGTAGAATGTAGCATGGTCAATGGTATGTATACTTATGCCATTCTTTCCACGTTTCGTTGAGTGAAAATAGTAATTTTACTTAATTTTTACCCAACCCAATTTTGTGAAGGTACAGTGTCACCAATCAGTGGTATCTTGCCGTTCAGCAAACGCCAAGCTCCGTAGTCATGTTGTATTGCAACAATACGTGACACTGTCGATTTCAAAACAAGCAGCAGTCGTGAATGTTCATTGGCCCAGAGAAAATTAGGCCGTTAGTACCCTGTTTTAAACTTCACAACATTTTGAAAGTTCTAAAGTCACCTGCAGTAAAGTCACCAAAGTGGACATCAAGTGTCTCTTCCTGATAATGACACTGGACTATTTCTTTGCACGGTTGTACAACTCTTGGCACAAGTTTGTGAATCCTTATTCTTATCGTTGAATACCCATATAGTGGCAAAAAATAACGTTCAAAATGATGAACAAAATGTTGTACAAAATACAACGGTTTCCTATATTCTTTTTGTGTTTACGGGTGGTTAATCCTAAAAAAAAGCAGACAAATCGACCCTAAATGGTTTAGACCCATTCTCAATCTAGTGACCTTTTTTAGTTTAGGAATTTGGTGGGGGCAGGATTCGAACCCGTGCCCACCTGGTTTGGAGGCATGTACTGTTGCCAGTGAACTGCTGCTGCTGCTCACGTTGCACGTATGGGACTTTAAAATCGACTCGGCTTCTTCTAAGGATAAAAATCTCTTGTAATGAACATGTGTGATTCACGTTTCATTAATATACACGTATATTCCTTCAGGGTCGAAGTACGGTAAAATAGGGGGCATACTAGCCATACGGGCAAACTAAACGGGAAGGCTTTTCGAGGCCGATTGAAATTTTGTTTATGATGACTGATTTCTACGAAATGCCACAAGAAAGGGGACAACGTTAACCATTCCCCGGGCCTAAATGGCCTTCCCAGTACTCCCCTTTTCAAGATGAGGCGTTGTGTAAATGATTCTTCAGTACAAAATCATTTTCGCAAGAGGTCTTTAGCGATGGACCCAAACTAGTGGATGGAGACACTGGCGTATGCCTTTGGAGCAAAATTTGGCACTTTCATTCGCAGTAATTTTAAGTGGGCCTAGTGGATAATCCGGTCCTGTGTTACATAGTAGGTGGATTTGTTTACACATTCATCACAATTGGTTTTTTTCCCATTTTAAGTGTATGGATGATTATAATGAAACAATGGGTAAAGAGGTCCGCTTGGTATTCTTCATGGATGCTATGGAACATATTGCCCGTCTATCCCGTGTATTGCGTCAAGAGAGAGGCAATGCATTGCTTGTAGGTGTTGGAGGAACTGGCAAACAATCGCTCACCAGGTAAGATGGAAGCATGGGTGCATGCACAATAAGCTTTCTAACGCATGACTACATTTACTGCAGTCACTAAGGAAATTGTAATTCGGAGCAGTTGGTGGGCTAATCAAAAGGTTAACTAGTATTAATTAGGAATAGGATTGGCATTCTCGCAGCTGGAATTTAATCGCGATGGCAAACGTGTCGTTGCTGTGGGAACAGCGCTATACCTGGATTAGCTAAATCCGACATCGTTTGAGCAAATGCTTGCAGTCTTATAAATCGTGACAATAAGATAAAGAATTCCTCCTGACGAAACAATTTGCCCAATTGCTTCTAAACTCAATTATTGACCCGTTTCGTTGCGAGCTGGCAGAGCTAAAACACCCGCCATGTTGCAATGTCAGAAGATATCTAGCTTCTAGCTTCGAGAATGCAAAGACGAGTAGCTGCATGAGCGCGCCTTTACGGATTTTTCAGTTCTATCTGACAATACTTTGCGCTATTATGCTCAAATTCTTACTCAAAGAAACATTCATAGTTCACCACCAGATGGCTACCTACTCTTCCCCAATCAGCCACTGTCCTCAAAGGTTGGCGGGATCATGGAATTTGTTAAATGCTGTACTTACTGGGGAAAATGGTTAGAAACTAGAAGAATAATATTCGAGACTTGATAAACGGTCCTTTCGTAGTGGCTGTCTCGTGAACCTCCCCTGCCACCAATCATGTTAAGTGTTGACAAGTTCTTAACCCATAACCGTCTGAAAGAACTTTAGACCCCCTTTTTTAGAGTCCATTGGGTCGGTTCTCGGATTCGAACCGGCATTCTCTTGGTTTGGAGCCGACGATGCTGACCACTGGGCTGTGACTGCCCGCTTTGCTCGGGGTCCCCGGGGACCCCTCACAAAGCTCGCGCTGGGACTTAGTTTTTCGCTGTTATACGTTGAAGGCGTACGTTCGTATCTAGGCGGTTATGGGTTAAATTGCCAGTCACAATGCTGACTTGAGTCAGAGCGTCCTACAGTAAAGGCCGGATCAGATCAAGACAAATTAGGCGAGTAAAATCAACCATTGCCATAGAAGGAAGCGTAAGTTTGCTAGGTGCTGCCATCTCTACACCAAGCGGCAAAATTTCAAACTAACCGACGAGGGTTCCAAATTCTGTCAACCGATGACGCCACTTGGTAAACTTGCCGCGTCGTTATTTGATTCGCCGTTTTGCGGAAGAGCATTGTGGGAGGTAAAGATGATATGGCCTTTGCTGTAGGTGGCTCTGCTTGAGCCCTTTCAAATGCTCTTTTTAAAGACGTGTCAATTCCTGGTTGTGGGATTCTCCATCTTGGAAGTGTTGCCTGTGTGGAATCACCACGATCTTTGCATTCATCATATCAAAACTAGGTTTTTCGAGAACAAATTTTATAATCAGCCAGCCTCGTCCTTTCCTCTGAAACTCATCATAATTTTCCACATCCGGGAACTTGTTACTGGGAACTACTATTAAGTTAGCTACAGGAAATCATCAGCAGGTAACCTCAATGGGCAAGACGAAAGCTTGTATTTATTACTTTTTTTGGGGGTGGGGGGTGGGGGTTGGGGGTCAGATTATTTTGGACATTGAGGGGGAGATCAGAATTTTCACGATGATCTTAGAAAGTTAAGGGGGGGGGGGGAATTTTACGAAAATTATTTCAATCCCTCTACTCCTTCGTCGGCCATAAATAAGGTCGATCACATAGGAGATGGCAAGCCAATTGAGCCCCAGATTCATTCATATTTCCGTTCCTTTTGGTCTCGGAGTGTAAGGGAACTGCACCCATGTACTTTGACACCAAAGACCGAAGCATAACCGCTTAATTTAGACTGCCTTGTCAGTGTGGCTGACTGGTGGGGTTTCCAGTGGCTGATTTAGGTGGGCTCTGGGTACAATTCCCTCCTCCCAAAGCACTAAAATTTAATTTTAAGAAATGTTTTCATGCTATGCATGGAAAAAATATTTCCCAACACATTTTGCGCTGACATTCAAAATTGTTTGTTTACTAAACCACGAATGACAAAAAAGAAGTGATGAAGAAAGTTTTCGCCTCTCCTTTAAGGGGTCACTTTTTTTCTATGAAACTCGTACGGAAAATACAGAATTAAGTATATTTTAGGATGCCGCAGGTTATTGATGGAAATTAAAAGGGCGTAAAACATACTGCTACTGAAAAAGCATAGCTATTTAAACAGCAATCAGCTGTTTGTTGTGAGAAGTCTATGTGATAGTTAGTCCGTAAGTGGGTGGGATGGAGGAGAGGGGGCATGCTGAATGAATATTTTGACAACAGCGGCTGTTTTAGGCTTAAACTGGTTTGCAAGCATGCGTTTAGAAATCAGAAAAGGCAGTCAAATAGGCTGAAAATGTAAAAATTTCAGAGGCTTTGCCCAAGACCCTAGGAATCTTCCTCCAGACCCCTAGCTGGCATTGGATCGACATGGAGCAGCACCAACTTCAGGAATTAGTAGCTCTACCACTATGGGTTTCAGCGAGTTCAGTTTGTGGCTTGAGTGACTCTCACTTACGTCCAAAAGTCGAACTGAAACAGGCTCGCATCAGTGCTTTTGGACGCTATTCTGTGATGGGGCTAAAAAAATATGAAGCATGGGTTAAAGTTTTTTTTTTAATATGGTCGAATTAAACTTAGTATAAAGTTCAGCTTTTTATCGTACTATCTTTTCTGCTATACTATTTTGTGAATATCATATATTATAGTATAGTGTATAATATTTACAAAATAGTATAGTATTATTATAGATCTCTTCTCTTATTATTATAGGTCTCTTCGGGCAGGAAAACTGATTCAAAGTATTTTAATCAAATATTCGAAGAATCTCAATCAAAGGTTCAAAGCATTTTAATCAAAGATTCAAAGTATTTCAATCAAAGATTCAAACGCCAAAAAACAAAACTGCTCTGTTGGCATCCACTGTTTGTGTGTATTACCAATGCCCCTTTAATAGAAGGCCGTCTCAGCAATACCTTCCACAATACTTATAAACATAAAATCAACGAGCCTTGCTATCCATCGCCATCTGTTAACAGAATTTTTAACATTGTCAGTTTAAAAAATTTGTAGTTCGCCAACAGAGAGAGGGAGACACCTAACCATGCACCCATTTTGCCTCTTCCTTAATAATTTAGTTGACGTTTCTGGTGGTGATGAGACAGCCTTCGATTTAGGGGAGGTTTTAGGTTTACTCGTCTATTTTGTAGAATATCGTTCATTACAAATTGTGACAGTTTAATACTTTATCTTTTTTTTAAGGCTAAGTAGCCATATCAGTGGATGCGGATGTTTCCAGATTGAATTAAAACGGGGCTATGACTACAATTCATTTCACGATGACCTTAAGAAATTGTATGATTTTGCTGGACTAAAAAATTTGCCCTTTGTTTTCCTATTTCCTGATACACAAATCGTCATGGAGGAATTTTTGGAGGATGTAAACAATATGCTGAATTCTGGTGAGACTTGAGTTGTCGTGCAGAAATACTTAATGAAACTTGTTCAATATTCAGTTATGAGACTTGATGTTTGTAGCAAAAAAATTAACGGAAAAACACCCTGAGTGAACGAGTCACAATGAGCAATGCATTCCTGCAGGACGCCGGTTTTCTCGATACCTTTCAAATGTTAGTTTCGGTTTACGCTAACTTAAAAATGTTAATTAAGTAAGTGTTGGAGGATTTGGTCAAGCTTTCGCCTGTACTTGGGAATTTTTTACAGTCCGTTTTAAAATTCAATTTAAACCATGCTTAATTGAAAAATTAATTTTTTTCAAATTAATATACTGTCTCATTAACATAGCACATTGCTAAATAGGTTTTAGTTTGCTAATTAAACAGGTATTAGAAAATTTGGTCAAGCTTTTGCCTGTAGTTGGGAACATTTAACAAATCGGTTAAAACTAAATTAAAACCGTGCTTGATCGAAAAATTAGTTTTCATAAATTAAGATACTTTATTAAATTAACCCGGAGGAATAAGTGTGCTCAAGAGGTATTGATTTGTTAATTTGGTCAAGCTTTTGCCTGTACTTGGGAAAATTTATATGCTATTTCAAACTAACATAGAGAAATAAGCTTTTGTGTTGTTGCCCTCCTTTCAAATGGCAAAAAGCCGTTATTATCGTACATGGTTATTTAGCGTGTAATAATTATAGCTTTGTGTATCGATTTATTTTGCATTTTTTGAAGCAAATTATGGCATAGAAAATATTATATTTTCTTTAAGTTAAACTATCAAATACACGTCAACACACCACGCACACATACTTTTTAATATATTCATATTTTGATTTTATTTTTTTTGGGAATTGATTTGAATTCTAATTTGCATAATATATTTATTCTTTTATTTGGTTAAACAAGTACGGTGTTTGTCTTAGCTCGCGGTTCTGCGCAGGGAAGACTGCTTTCCAACCCCCTGCGCGCACACATGGGTAAGCCAGCTTCCCGGCATGACCCCGCGAGCGAAGACAAACACGATATAAATGTACAGTTGCGGTGCTACAAATTAATCATTTTGAACATTCATTTGAACAAATTGGACACAAAACCAATTTTCCGTGAATTTAGAAAGATGTTGAAGCCATTTGGAATCAATTTCAGAAGGCTATCGAGTATGTGCAGGGTGTGAACTTTATCCTTTTGTTTTGCTGAATTTCATTCACAGGTGAGGTTCCAAGCTTGTTTGCGCAAGATGAAAAGGACCGCATCATAATGATCTCTCGTCCAAAAGCCAAAGACGCTGGGGTGAACGAAATGGACCGGGATGCAGTCTACGCCTTTTTTATCAATAAAACCAGGGCGAATTTGCATATAGTTTTGTGCATGAGCCCTGTCGGGGATGCTTTCAGAACCCGGTGCCGAATGTTCCCATCTTTAGTCAACTGCTGTACCATCGACTGGTTCACGGAATGGCCCCAAGATGCCCTCCTCGGTGTAGCTAAATCGCTCTTCGACACTCTGGACTTGGGGGAAGGTTCGGCTGAACTGAGATTAGTTTTGCCTACTGCTTGTGTAGATGTGCACACGGTAAGTGTTAATAATAATAATAATAATAATAATACTAATAATAATAGTTTATTGTTTAACAATGCTCGAAGTTTTTAAACATAATAATACATAACATAACATAATACATACATAACATAATACATAACATAAAAAACTAAGCAAGCAAATTAATAAACAAATAATATAAATAATATAAATATTAATAATTACTTAGTATATTACCATTATAGTGATTATTAGTTTCATAATCAGTAATTAGACAAATTATAAATTATAATACATCATAATGATATCATAGTTGCAAGCATATTAATTACAATTAATTTTTAAACTTAAGTATTAAAATTGTCATCTTAATGTAAAATTTAGTCATATTTCCTAATTTGATAATTTAACAATACCAGTATTAATTATAAAGGTTCTAATTATCTTTGCTCCTGTATTAATTTGTCTTTCAATTCTTTCTTTAGTTCATTTAGTGTTATATATTCATGCATTTTTCTAGGCAATTTATTAAAAATGTTTGGTATATACCAATTTTTTTTTCTTTTTCCATATTCATTGTTTAGTCTTGGTGGTATGAACATTGGTTTGTTCTTACTTAAGTTTTCTTTCATTTGGATTACGAATTTTATATGCATTTGAGTAATAATTCTTCGTTATAGTTATAGTCTCTTAATTCAGTTAGACTATAGTTGGATGTTCCTACTTTACACATGGACATACTTCGAGAGGTCAACTTGGTTTAATAACCTTTTAAATAAGTTTACGGATGGTGCCAAAACAACATCGGAAGCAAATGGTTCCACACATTGACAACTCTGTTGCCAAAAAACATATTTGTGGCAATCATTCTTAATTAAGTTAACTTCCAAGCTCATTAGATGATGACCTCTAGTTCTTTCACAACCTTGAATGCAAAAGTGTTTACTACTGGCCAGGAAGCAGCTTTGTTAAGCATTGCTGCATAGACTCTACTAGCATTAAACACAAATGTTGAATGTAAAACTGAAACTGTTGTTTGCCAAACTAGAAAACTAGAAATCCGCACACTTGCTGTTCGCTGCTCTCCACTTTACGATCCTCATCTATACAGTATCTCCAATCACGCCACGGCAAGTACGGTATTCTTTAGTTCATTTAGTGTTATACATTCATGCATTTGTCTAGGCACTTTATTAAAAAAATAATAATTAATTTTAAATTTTAAATTAATTATAATTTATTTTAAAACGGCACAAAGCTCATATGAGCTTGTATGTGCCAAACAACAATTTATACAACCAGAGGTTAAACCGTACACCACTGAAAGTTACAAATATAAGGATTTAACAATCTCAGTTTGGTAACACATACCAAGAAATGTGTATATAACAGGGACAGATAATTTTCACAAATGCAATCAAAATTATGTTTGCATAAAATATAAAGACAACTTTAGAAAATTATTTAAAAATGCAATCAATGAATGCAATTCTAAAATAAAGCTATATACAGTTAAGAAGTGTAAGTTACAATAAAACTAAACATATTTACAATTAAAATACTATGAAATGAAGTAAAACTAACTTAATTATTAACCATTTCAATGACACTTTAGGTAGGAAATGACAAAAGCCAACATTTAACAGAATTTTTCATGTCAATATAAGAAGTTTTAATTCTAATTTAATTTTAATTTTAATTCATATGGCATTCTGTTAAAAATGTAGGGAATGGTGCATTCTCTATTTCTTTGTCCAGAATTACGTTTCGTATTTCTTAGTAATTTTGTTTTTTTCTGGTTCATACTTTTTAAATATTGAATCAAAGTAATTGTATTCAATAGTAATATAATCTCTCAATTGTACAAAATTATGTAGTTTGTGTTGTCTATAAATCTGTTTAGTTGTGTCTGTCATATTGTACCCAAACAAAACTTTAATCATTGTATTTTGAATCTTTTGTAACCTATTGACATAATTCGCTGATGTGAAGCCATACACAGTACAGCCATATCTCAAGATTGACTCTAGCCAACCATTATAAATAATCTTTTTGTTATGAACATTCAAATAGTCTCTTACAGTATATAATGTTGGTATCAATTGCCGAAATCGTGTAATTAAATTTTCGATGTGATAGCTAAACTTCCATCTGTTATCAATAGTAATGCCTAAATATTTTGCTGATGTAGAAATTGTCATTTCACGACATTTATAAGAACCTTCTTTAGAACATTTTATATCATGAATTAAGATATTTTTTTTTGTTTTTTCCATGTGAGAAGTTTGTTGTTCATAAAAGAAGTCTTTTCTTCACTTACAAATAATTCATTGAAATAAACCAATCCATTGTTGCATCAAAACCACCCTGTAGCATTTCCATCATGGATGAGTATTAAAATTAACAGATATTAAAATTATATCATCTGCATACATAATGAAGCAATTTTCTATGACATCTTCAATATTATTAATATAAATCAAAAACAATAGAGGACCAAGAATGGCTCCATGAGGGACTCCATAAGAAATATCCTTTAATTCACTTAATTCATTATTTATTTTAACACAACATTTCCTGTCACTTAAAATTACTAATTATTATGTTGTGGATTTTTCCTCTCAGGCCAATTTTGTTTAATTTATTTGATAAAATTTTCGAATCTAGTGTATCGAAAGCTTTCTGCAAGTCAAAAAGAATTGCACCAACATACTTACCCTGATAAAGTGCTTCAGTCACAATATTATTTATCATTTTTAGTGCTTCGTTGGTTCCTTTCTTTTTTTGTAATCTAAATTGGTTTTTACTAAAAATGTTAGCGAGGTTCATAAAATTTTGAATCTTAGTTGAGAAATATTTTTCGATAATTTCATTAATCGCAGGAAAAATCGAAATTGGTCTATTATTTTCGTAATCAGTTGTAATGACTTTTTTATAAATTGGTCGAATAGCTTGTATTTTCAGCCATACTTCATGTTCAATGATAGAATGAATTAATTTTTGAATGAAAGTAACAGAGTTTCTCCTTAGTTTTACTGAAATGACCAACAAAAAATTCATCAACACCAGCAGAGTGTTTAATATTAATATCCTCCATAAGTTTTATTATATCATCAACATTAGGTCTCGCAATGTACATGCTTTTATCAACATTTTTTTTCCTTTCCAAACGAGCGTTTAGTATTCCTTAGCTCAATAATTCTCTTAAGATGTTTTGTTCGAAAATATTTTTTCTTTAGATTAGTTACATGTTCAGCAAAACCTTTAGCCAACCTATTTCTAACTTAGGAAATAGGAACATTTTTAAAACTTTTTGAAATTCGCACATCAATAACTTGTTTGTTATTCTTGCCAAGAATTTCATTTAGTTTATCCCAAATATTTGTATTTTCTCACTTGATATTTAAAGTTGTAGAATAAAACTTCTGCTTGGTTGATTTTACTTCCTTCTGTACAAGTTTGCAAATATTTCGGTTATTATCAAAAACAGTCCTTGATTCCTGGTTGCATTCGAGTGAACTCCACTCCATTTTTATTCGTGTACCTGACGGCTGTGAGTATGGGGATACGAGCTCTAATGTTTTTTTCCTAAACGGCGAAGCCATTTTTTGCTCAGTTAATTCAGTATATTCTGTGTGGGCTTTTCAGTTTTTTTAATTTTTGTCCAAAGCATATTTTTTTTCACTAATCCTTCCCAACAATGGTTTAGTCATCCAAGGCTGTTGAAACGTTTTCCGTTTTGGTAAAGGCGAATAAAATTTTTTGTTGTAGATGTAGAGTTGCAGATGTTTGTAATGATCGTATGAATCTGACTGTAGACTTTATTTAGTTCATCATTAATGTTTAAAATAGACCAATCTAAATTGTTCAGTTGACTAGTAATATTCTTTTCATTTAATTTAAATTTAGGTTTATTTGGAGTTTGTTTTCTGCAAAATGTTTTTTTATCTCAACATTCCAAAATAGTATAATAGGGATCGGCAATTTTTTTCTGACCAAAATACCATTACTTTCAAAGTCTTTTAATTTAACAAACATGTGATCAACTTGGGCAAGATTTAGTCGGTTTCCCCATGATGTATTTTTCTCTGGTTTCAGAATCTATTTTTGGTGCATAACCAAGTGCAGCCATCATATTTTCATATTTTTCACTATTGTATCTATCATCATTATCTTTTTTACCAGATTTTAAAATATTTATATTAATATCTCCCAGGATAATTACAGTTTTATAGCCGACGAAAATATACATTACCTTATTTACACTAGCAGTTTCTCCCTTAGAGCTGCAGTTTCCCCTAGAAGTTGAAGTTGCCTTCCCTGCTTGGCTCGTATCCTACCGCGCATGCGCTGGGTTTCCTTATATAAACCCTCGCGCAGCGACAGATGCCATCATTTCTCCTCGTGCCAGAACCTAGCTCATGGCGGGGAGGTCAGGGCGGGAATCAAGGTAATGTATATTTTCGGATAGGCAATAAAAACTAAAATTAAGCAGGTGCAGGCCCTGCAATTTTAGTCTTTTTATAGCTAACGAAAATATACATTAACCTTATTTACACTAGCAGACTTTGTAACCCAGTGGAGGGTAGGTGCTATCTTTAACAGGAGCTGTAAGTCTGTCAACCTGCGGTACGAGACGGCTACCCCAGGCATAGCGGCCTTATGAAGACCCAACTGCTGACCCGACCACTTTCACTCTGGAGCGAAGGAGTATCCGAGCGGCAAGGGCGGATAAGGATGCGTATTATCCTTTAAGGAAGAGTGAGATCAGGCGTGTGGGAGGATTGATTTCATGGTAAGGTATGTATGTGTGCTTCAACGCATGCAGGGGCCAATCAAATGGGGGCAAGGATAAGAAATCAAGCATAGAATAAACCTTCTTACCTTATGGGAAGTTTTGACGGTAGGTAAGTCTTGATACGGTGGGTGAAGGATGATTCGATGAGGTATCCGTAGTAGGTCAACCATGCCAGAAAGGGTTGGTGGTTGGAGTGGGATCGGATGAAGGTATAGGTGAGGGACTGTATCTGTTCTTAGTCCGTACGTCAGGCTGTGACGTGGTTGTAACTGTTTGGTTTGTCGTTGTATAGTTTCTTTTTCTTTTTTTCTTTTGAGAAGGAGGACGAAGGCATTGGTCCGCAAGGAGAACACAAAATACCGTATGGTCGAACGAAAAGTTCTGGCGAGACGGATACTCATGACGGTCAGGACTGTCACGAGTGGGCTTCTCACCGGAGACCTTGTGAAGGGATGGTAAGAATCCGTGATGGTGTCGCAGTCTAATCCAATGTCGAACAAAAGCCAAAGGCCACTCCGGCCGCTTTGGAGCGGCAGGGGGAGCATGGCATGTCACCGTTCGTAGTCCAGTTGTTGCGGCGGATGCCGTAGAAGGCCGGATAGAAATCGGGGGCATCATCATATTGCCACACTGAGTATCGGGGAAGTTATGCAGTTAAGGAACGACAGTAGATTGTTTCCAGAGCGTTGCCGGGGAAGGATCCTGGAGCACGGGGGTATGTTGATCGGTATGTCCGCAGGCGGAGGGGGCGGCGGAGCCGAGGATGCAGAGGATAAGGAAGGGACCCTGTTGCCTATGGACCCGGACGGTTCGCGGGTGGCAAGGATTACCAACGTCGGTTGGAGAGTGGCTTGAACAGAAAGATCCGGAGGTGGCAGTAGGGGAGTACCTTCTTTGGTAGGATCAACCAAGAGAACTTGTGCAGTCGCAGGCGGATCGTGAAAAGGCGATGGCTGGGGTGAAGGAGCCGCACGGTGAAGGGAGGCTGGAGAGGGGGTAGGAGTTTCTTGAGAAGATAATCGTGAGAGAGGAGGCGTACCGAGTGCGGATGGCACCGATCGGAGATGACTGGTACGCGACCGTGCAGAATAGTATGCCCGCCAGGGCGGTGAGGACGGAATCGGGGATACCCAGTTATAGTGGGCTTTAAGAAGGGCGTAATTAATGTGTTGGGATCGATATTTTTGGTTGACAAGTTCCAGCTCATTTGACAACGCCTCGTTTGTTGCACGTAGAAGAGAGTTCTCAGCCAGTAGAGTATTGGAGGCGGCCGCGGATTGCCGGAGGGCTGGCAGGACCACTAGGGATTGTCGCAGACGAGAATAGTCCGACGAAAATATTTGTACGAACTGGAGCACAAAATCAATGTTGGAGTGGAGGGTTTCCATTTCGGAAGGCAACAAGTGTAAGCCTCTGGATAGTGCCTAACGGAGGACGACTGGAGAGGGAAAGGGGACTAGCTGAGGAGCCATGGGAATAGCCTCCTGGGATGGCGGGACCGGTTGAAAGGTTTTAGAAGCAGGAGCGGTTGACGATTTGTTGGTTGGTGGAACGTGACGGTGAAGGGCTGGCGGAGCCAAGCGTTGGAGAGCTCGTTTTATCCTAATGGTTGGGCGAGTCGGGATGCTCGATGTTTTTTAGGATGCCTGTTGAAGGTCTGACGCCGGATGTTCCTGGTATAACCAGAACGGAACTAGTTAGGCGCAGTAGGGCCTGGCTGGGAAGACTATGTGCAGATACAGATGAGTGAGTGTCCTTACGTGGTATAATTAGCACGTTAGATGAGGTCGGTGATGATGAATCAAGGGTGAACCGGACTCTCGGTTGTTTGGAATGATCGGAACTGGCGGTATCCTTACGGAGCGAAGGAGCGTGATGAGAAAATCGTTTGACGCACCCAAGGACGGGGATGTGAGAGGGGTCGTGTCGGGGAAGGACTGATGCTCCACAGCAGACGCTGCGGCTAAGGCACGTTGACGACGGGCTCGGTCCGGCCGTTTCTTGGATTGGAGATGTTTTTTCCTAATGACGGCCCACTGAGAAGGGCAGATCGTGACACAAACCTTACAACGTTTTTGCGATCCATCACACAGTTGGTGGCGTTGGCAGCAAGGATGGGGATCCAATCTGGTCTTTGGGAGTGGAAAGGCGAATCCAGGGCATTTGCACTTCTTGGGTGAAGGAGCATTAATGGTGACGAGAGTTGAAGATGGAGAACGAGGAGGATTATGATCAGAATCCTCTGATGACGAGCTGTCCGCCATGGTTGAGCTGGATCCAAGAGGAGGGGACGGATGATGGTTGCTAGTTTGAATTTGAAACTCTCAAAGCGGCGGCGGCAAGAAGTGGTGCCATCAGTTGGCGAAAGGTGGAAGCCTTGATCGTTGCGTCCCGTGGATGACGGTAAGGCTGGGGAGCGTTGCGATGGGGAAGACTGGGTGCACGGATAGTGGGATCATAGTATGTGAGGCTGGATTCGCAGAGAGAGGGATGATAACATCAGTGAGGATCTGCGAAGGGGGGTGCTCGTTCGTGGAGTCGGTCTTCATGGTGCACACGTTTCTGTGTTTATTTTGTTGTTCCCTTTTTTATTTGGTGAAAGGACTGAAAGATTAGCCCAGGGGAGGGGAGGATGGAGGTGAGATCCGGGGAGGAGGCTGCTTTGGGGAGGATAGAAGAAACCGATGAAGTGGTAGGACAAGAAGGTGGCAAGCGGGTGATGCCAGGGATGTGGATAGGATGGTGTCGGAGGATCGTGCGAGGTTGTGGGGACAAGGATAGGAAGTTCGGAGAGGATGGTCGGCTGATGGCATAAAGATCCTCTGATCCGACGGATTCACTGCAAGACAGCTCGAGGATGTGTTTTGGCGAAGAAGGGGTTGGAGACGCCTGCCTCCCCCCCCCCAATTTGTCAGATGCCGAAAAGAAGGGAACGGGACTGGTAACCGTAGGCCCGTAGGCGGCTGGAAAGTTGGAGACGAGGGCTGGTCGGACCCCAGTGGGATGGATACAACTGGGGACGGCAAAAGCGAAGCAGGAGGTGAGGGGATTGTTGATGTAGGACTGTGCGACTGACGAGACAGGGACGAAGTAATCCGGCCTCCAAATCTTCGGAAGGCTCCCCTCTGTTTGGTGGAAGGAAAGGCCGCAGTGAGACCAGGGAATAGAACGGATGGAGGTTGCCGCAGCTGGCGTATAATGGGAGGCAGGACAGGGCATCGACCGGAGCGACGAGCCGAGGCCTGAGAAAGATGGATCCATGGATCGTAGTGGTGCCGCGGAGATGGTGGTCCGGGGGCGGAGAATGCGCCTGTATCCCGTGGAAGGGAGACGGATGTACTGGACCAAGGATAGTATTGGTCCATGGTTGAATGAAGCTGATTGATGGAGGTTGTAACGGATTGGAAGGCAGGCCAGGCCGGATGAGGAAAGGTAGATGCAGTCCTGCGAATCCAAAGGATTACAGAGCCGGACGTCTGCGGCAGCAAGGTGGAAGTCCAATCCGAAAGTACGTGGCAATAGAAGGGAAAACCCCTCGATGATCCGCAGACGGGCGTAACCCAGTGGGTGGGTAGTAACGTTCTGGAAGGATAGACGGAATGCACATCCAGGTAAGTCTGTATGTGGACAAACCCTAGCGGGCGGCTAGGGAGGATAATCTGACTTCGGACAGCTGCTGGGACTGCTGGTACAGCGGACGGACGATGGCGGCAACCATCGCGGACTGAAGGTAAGCGGCAGCGGATAATCCTGGGGATCAAGCTCCAGAGCGACCGCACGTGGCGAGCGCCCTAGGAGAAATGATGGCATCCGCCGCTGCGCGAGGGTGTATATAAGGAAGCCCAGCACATGCGCGGTAGGATACGCGCCAGGCAGGAAAGGCAACTTATTATTATAAAGTATTATTAATTTGCGATTATTACAATATTCCTCAGTACGTATGCCAACTGTTTAAGTTGATCAATTGGTCATAACAACACTTCTACTACAGAAGACCAATTAACTATACATTTAGGCCTACTACTACTCCGATTAGGCCTAAATGTACGTAATTAATAAGCCTAGTTAGTGTAAAGTTAATACAAAATTACTAAAAAGAACTTATTGTTATTTACTCAAAATAACTTTAAAGCATTTTCACATATTTAAGTGTTACTGCATACCGTATTATCTCGCTTATAAGCCACGCTCACAAGTAAGCCACACCCACAAAAAAAGAAACTTGCCAAAATAAAACAAGGGGCTACAGCGACTATCTAGTTGCATTGGTCTTCTGTACAGATCGTCCACTTCCAATCATGTTGAGGCGCATACCTCTATCATGCACTACAACAGCTATCTCTATTATATAATCTAAAAACAGTAACCATCAGAATTGCCCGTTACAAATGTGTTAACTTTTAAGTTTATTTTACGTTTTAGGCATAATTGTCAGCGTTTAGGCCTAATTTACAACTTTAATTTCGTAAGTAGCAACTAACGGAGATTTGGATTGTATACAGTAAGCCTATTTATTTTTGCAACACGGTATGCCTCCGCGCACACAGTTACAGTGTTACAACGTAATGCGCAACGTAGCCTTATATAGATCAGTGGTAGTAGGGAAGGACAGGAGAAAATGCAGCAGCGACTCGTAGCAACTATTGACGTTGCTATGGTAACGTGATTTTATATCTAATTTTCATTTTTAGGCCTAATTTTTTTAACGGCAGTTTTGGTTTCGTAAGTAGCAGATAGGCCTAATGGAGAATTTGGTTCGATTGTCGCATTCATGCAACAATGCGACAAGACTCTTTTAAACGAAGCTAAAATGTTTTTGTTTTTACGGCTGCGTTAACACAAATCTTTAGCATTTCAATTCGACGATGAAATGTTATTTAATTTAGTTACGTCGAAGAAGTCTATTAGCTATAAGGAGGCAAGGATGTTTTAATTTGCCATGTTGTTTAACTAACTTTTGACACTGAATGGAACGTTGTAAACAGTGGTCGTCAATTTCTGGTACCGTTGCGAAATTGAAAAAAACGACGGACGGACGGACGGACAAAGTCGTTGCAATAGTCTTCTCAGCCGGCACGGCTGTACAGAAGACTAAAAGTGCACTCCAGCCAAATATTTTCTGTAGAATGCATGGCCTGTCAGGATGTGAAAATTTTGAATTAATAAACAGACAAGGAGAGAGAGCAGTAGTTTTCATTATTTAAAGGCATATTTGTTTAAGAATGTAAGTTTATTGATTGATTAGTAATAACTTACGAACGGTTACAGCTTGAGACTTGTGGTTTGCACCATTGGAAAGCTGGCGAAAAAACAGTTAATATGTTAACGTCGAAATCGGTCAATATTTAGCGAAATTATCGACAACGTTGCACTACACGAAATAAGCTGCGATAATCGCGAAACACGAAAAGCGTTGCGATAACACTATCGCGATAATATCTAAATATCCCAATATCGCCCATGCCTACTTGGAAGAAGGAGAAAACAATTGTACAAATGCTAGGCCTCTTTAACGAATTAAATAGCATTATACGAGTGGTACATATGTTATAAATTCCTTAATTCTACAATATCTTGTTTTGTTATCAGAGTGTTAGCAAAGTAGCCGAAAAATTCTACAATGAGCTGCGGCGCTACTATTACACGACCCCAACAAGCTACTTGGAACTGATTAATCTCTATAAGAGTATTCTGGATGCCAAAAGCCAACAACTGGCAGCTTCTTGCAACCGTATTCAAAAGGGACTGGACAAACTCTATGAGACGAACCGGATCGTTGCGGACATGCAGGTATGACACAACAACAAAATTCTCCCTCAGTACTAATACAAATATTTACACCCGTACTACGTAGGCAAGTTCTGATTAGTTGTGAAAGACAATCTAGCTGGGGCAATTAAGGGTGAAAACCTCTTTACAGAGAAGGAGGGCGGGCCAATCATTAAAAACGTACGATGTGTTTGTGTTTGTGCGTGCTTGTGCATATACTCCTCTTGAACCATGGCTACAAATATAGCGTCGAATGAAAGATATTTAAACTAAGCTTCCGTTTGGCCTATTTCATCGCTGTAACTTGATTTTATGACCCTCAAAAAGGTGTAAAATTGCCCATGAAAACTGCTCATGATGGTGAAGTTCGATCAGGCAATCTAACCAGAAAGAAATTGGTATGAATTGGTATGAAATTGGTATAAACTGGTGAAACCGCCAGCCATGTTGGAGGTCCGCAGATCCTTTTTTGCAGTTAGGGTTGTCCCACCATGGAACTCTCTTCCTGCGGATATGGTTTTGGTGGCTACTGCGGATGCTTTCCGTCATCGTCTGGGTGGAATTGATCTGAAACGTTTCCTAAAAAGACCCGAATTTTGTTTTCTGTGATGTTTTATGTTTTAAAATGTACGGATCAGTGTAAGCCCTGCCGCTTTCTTTACACCCTAACTGGTGTTTAAACCACATATTATTATTATTATTATTATTATTATTATTATTAAAAGTGTTGTAACTAACAATAAATACAAGTGGCACAATTTCCATATGTATTTCCATATTTATGTCCTAATTTATAATGTATATAGTTAAGATTGTAAACTAATATATATATATTGTAGACTCACACAAGTTTTTAAGTAAACTTCGAGTGATTTCTGCAATAAATTCATTATTATCATTATTATTATTATTATAAAATTTGCGTGAACAAACTTTAACCTTCCAAAATGAAATTCATCCCGAATTTTTTTTTTTAAATACTTAAACCGACGACATGTTTTGCATCAGTACGAAGTAACAAAACCACGATATAATAGATCTTAAAAGCAGTAGGAGATAAAAATAATTTAACGACTAACAATGCTATTGCTGTTTTCACTTTCTTTTCGGGCCAGCCATTGTTGACACGTGTTATGAACTTAGAATTTTCAATTAAATTCATGTTAAAATTCGTGACTAACAACCGTCTTGAAGTTATTAGTTACGTACTGGTACGTGTAACAGTTAACATGGGTTTTGAACGCAAGGGGCGAGAGTTACAATAACTGTATATGCATACTATACAGGGGTCAATAGGTCTACTACAGCACAAGAGTACTTACCTACACATAAATGTTGAATTAATTAAATAATCACACGTATAAAGAAAAGGCATACAGGCCAAAAAAATACCAAATTAATGTTTCGTTTTGGTTTTCTGTTCAAATACATTATCAGGCAATTTAACTGTTGGTATAGTAACCCGAAATCGTTTGACCCGGTGACATGAAATATTCCACACACGGTGATCCGGTGACCCTGTTGATTTCCAGAGACTCTCAGCCTGAGAGGCTCTGGAAATCAACTAAACTATATGAAGTATGGATTGACACTAAT
>JAHWFP010037960.1:0-14635 GCA_023313725.1 Lithobius niger
TTCGTTTGTTAGTCCAATTTTGTGTCGATTCATCAGCAAAATCAAAAAAGCCAATGAGATGCATGAATCAGTAAAACGGCGCGAAATGGGAGCAGAGACGTCAGACGCATTTGAAGCAGCTTATAAATTCAATTGGTCGACTCATGCTTGCAAACAACAGATCCAATTTACTTTCTCCTTCAGCATTATATATAACATGAATTATTTACAACGTGACATCGATCAACATGAATTTGTCCTACAAGACGACAAAGAGCATCTCTCTGCCGATTGTAGCTACCTTTTGCGAGACTCTCTGGCGGTAAACGTTCTGTTCTTAAATAGCAAGCTTCCCGCCAAAACCAAGTTATGATGTTGCAAAGAATGGAACTACAGTCTTCTTGGCAAAGTTTGTTGCTTCATACGGTGTTCCATAGCTCGCAACTGTATCACAAAAGTTCTTCTTTGTCGAACGGGGTATGACCCATAATTGCAGATAATTATTTAATAGCCGTCATTACGTGTTCGAATGGAACGATACGGCCAAACCTTACAAGCTCCCAAAATCTCGCACGATTTCTCGCGGTAAAGCGTAGTAGTAAGTGGGGTTACCCTATCAAGGCTACATACAATCCAAGCTCCCGAATTCTTATTACGAATCTATTAGAACCAGTTAGTGACGAACCCCACGAATGCGTCAGCGCAATCTACATCAAAGACGAATTAGGTAAGCTTGATAAACGGACAAAACCGATGAAGGTATTAAAATTGAAGGGACGACAAAGCTGGTTGACTCACCCATGCGTGGACAGTGCGTCAAGATCACCAACCATGTGATCATCTTAATCACATCTGTTAGGTGACAGAGTTTAAAATCTAAACTAGGAGCCAAGTCTTCTCAGCCCTTAAACTTACACGAAAATCCCAAAAAATGCTGTTTTCAATTTATCGTTAATCGCTGCGATTATTAATGAAACGGCGACTTTTAGAATTTCAAATGGACATACCAGCGATTAGAAAGTGCTCTAGATATCTCATCTTACTTATTCCAAGCCTACGTGCCACCCTGGCGCTAGTTGTGGCTACTCACACCTCTGCTAATGCTTTGCCGAAGGTGTTAGCAACATTAACAGCAGCATTAGTAAGCGCTACTACCGCTAGGGCTCCGCGTAGGCTTGGAATTGGTAAGATGCGACATCAGCTTTTCCTGAGGGCGGCCGCACACAAATATCGACAAAACGTCGTTGCAAGACGAGAAACGTCGCGAGACGTCGCATCTGGTGGACAGGGGCGGATTTAGGATGGTGCGGCCACCCCCCCCCCTCCCCCTTCCTCCCTTGAATTCATAGATTTTGTAAGAGATTTGAATTTTTTTTACACTATAAATCGCCTATTAACCGCCCTGGCAAAGCTATGCCCCCCCCCCCCCCCCCCCGGGTTGTGGGAGGAAGTTTTATATAGATTTGTGAGGGGGGGGGGGGGGGGGGGGGCTGTAACGAGGTTATTTCACGAATTCTGACCGAAAAGCATTTTAGATCGTCCCCCCCCCCAACAGAATTCTGGATACGCCCCTGCTGGTGGAGGGACCCCCAACAGACGAAACTAGATGGACCTTCGCTTTGTTGTCGTGAGACGCCTAAAGACCGGTGTGTGGCGCTCAGCTCATTCCTATGGTTTTGGATACGTCTGCAGCATGCTGATGGCGTTTAAATTGAGTAGATATTCCCCATAGGAAAAAAAAAGTTATGGGTATGTCCCTGTTTTGTGTCATGCCATGGATTTGGCTCTGTCCCTGTTTTGCCAATACCCTGCTGAGACGGGTTTCGACAGGTCCTGTCGTGCGACGTTTTGTCGATTTCGGTGTGCGGCCACTCTGATACTGACTATGATTCACAGACGGCCGCAAGGCTTTAGGGACCGGTCACATTATTTATGGGGGGGTGGGAGTGTGACCACCACATTTTCAAGGGAAACCACCCATCTTTCCCTCTTTCAAAATCCTGTACCACTAGTTGTAAGAAAAAGTATATCGTTATTATGGAAAAGGTTGTTTCAAAATTTTCCAATGAACACCGATATTTCTGACACCCATCTTGTGTCGAGGATGAACTCACTGTTTGCTTGCACGCCCACACCCAAACATAGTACAACACTTGAGAGACAGAAGAAGCCAAGGAACCGGGAGGCAAGGCTTGTTGCAATGTTTCTTAAGAAAACTACACTAGGCAGTGCTAATCCTGGCAGCTTTTCCTCGAAATAAAGAACAATTCACAAGGTCAAGGATTAATGAGGCAAACAGTCTACATCAAAGACTGGCCTTGCGGCAATTCAAGAAGGAAGTGCTTGGTTTGAGTCCCAGTCGGGGCTTGCTTTCTTTCTCCGATTAGTATATCTTGTGTCTCACAAGGTGTTCTTCCAGTTTCGTCAGTTTTTTGTAACCCTCTTCCCCTCCCCCCGACTTGACGGGGTCTATAAAATGGTTACATCCTGTTTCCCCAAAAACCGTTAATTAAATTTTAGGCACACGAAATTTAATACATTATTCCTGTGTAATGGTCAAATATTTATAGACAAACTCCTGTTTCGCAGAATAATTTTTTTTTTCAAATTACGTGCCTTGCTCGCGCTGCTGCTTTCGCTGCGGCTAAACGCATAACATCAGAAACCTCAACTAATCACAAATTTCCTCCCAATTAATCCTATATCTTAAACTTCTGCAATGTTAAATGTTTAAAGAAATTGATTCTGCGAAATGGGAATTCCCATTTGGGAAAGGGTAACCATCATGAGTATAACTAACTACTGTTAAAAGAGAACTTTGGTATTGACTTGGTGACGAACAATCATTCCCAACATAAAGTACACGTTTTTCCTTCTGTATTGCCAGTTTTCAAAACCTAAATAAATCAGTTGCTGTTATTCTGCCACTGGTTTTCTCTGTTAAAAGTTTGCCTTTTAAAATCCCATTGCATAGGAATAAGGTATTAAATTTCCGAATTTCGTGTACCTAAAATTTTGCCAAATTAGATTTGGCGCATTGGAATTTAGCGAAACGAGATTTGCCCCCTCGGGATCGGGCCAAACGGTAATGTATGATCCCTCTCCCCTTGAAAGGGTCTAAAAAATCCATGACCCCAAACTTCCTCCGGTTCCCCCTCCCCCGACCCACCACCGGCGATAAATAATGCCCGTTCCCTAGGGCCCTTGCGCACTAGGTGGCCAGGCCGCGCGACCAGGTCGCTGTAGCCAATGAAAATGATTAGCGTGTGGTTTTATACAAGCCGTAAGCATTCGCATTGGCTGCAGGCCCGGACTGGCCATAGTGCCTGGGTATACCAATGGCACATGGGCCCTCCCATAGATTCGTAAGGGGGCCTTTTCAGGTTTGTTACCAAGTAAAATTTGTGTTAATGCTTTTTTTTCATATTGCAATTTCCCAATTGTCTTAAAAATGTTCCCTTCCCTGATCATTTCATATATGAATGAAACCCGACGCAAGATGAGTGTAAGGAACATCGGCGTTTCATACAACATTTTTAACTCAATCTTGTCCTATCCTTAAAAACGAGGCACGTTTTCGTTACTTAATTTGACAACAAGTAATGTGCAGACAGTCACATGACCGTTTCGCCGAATCCCGTTTCGTCGAGTTTTAATCAGCGTCTTAATTTTCAGCAAAACGTAAATTCCCGTTTCGCCGAATCCCGTTTCGCCGAAAATTTTTTCCTCAAATTACTTGCCTCGCTCGTGCTGCCGCGCTCGCTGCGGCTAAACATATAACATCAGAAACCGCAACTAATCATAATTTCCACCCAATTAAGAATGTATCTTTAACTTCTCCAGTGTTAAACTTTTAAAGAAAGTTTTGATTCAGCGAAACGGGTATACACCTTCTCAGTAGGCATTATAAGAAGTCCTTTTTTTGGGGAGGGTTACATATTTGGAACTAGAGTGGGGAGATCAAGATTTTATCTGGGTTTTAAAGGGGAAGGGTCATTGAACATTTAGTGGTCACATTTTCATGTCCTCCGCACCCCCTCCCACCAGCCATAAATACTTACAAGTCCATTATGAGCAAGCATGCGTAACCCTCCCCCCCTTCCCCCCGAATTGTATTTTGGGGGCCTTTAAAAACGTCATGGCACTTGGGGCCCCAGGGCTACCAGTCCGGGCTTGATTGGCTGCAGCAACCTGGTATCGCGGCCTGGCTGCCTAGTGCACAGGGGCACATAATCACCCTACCGTTATTCAGTCCTTTGTTATAAAACCATTTTCAAACGTGGCTGTTCCTGGGATTATTTTCCCAGCTTCCCAGGAAAATTCGATTCCTTTGCTTCGTCCTGAGAACAAGCGAGTGTTCGTTGTGAACAAGCCGACTGAGATAAAAACAAGGTGCTGCAGCAGCCAAATTCACGGCCTTGTGAATAATTTCTCCTAACGTCGACACATTAAAGCGCTTAGAGAGCTCAGTCTGCGGCGGTTATAGGGCAAGAAGAAAAGTCACTTAAATAATTTTAGTAGTGGCGTAGCTAGCTGGTCGAGTGTAGCACAACAACCCCATTATCGCCCCGTTCTGGAGTATGCAAGCCAGATCTGGTCACCAAGACTTTTAAAAAGACATCGGCAAAATTGAAGAGGCCCAGCGGTGACACAAATAAATTTCCTGGATGAGGTTCGAAATCTTATTGCGGGCGACTGAAAATACTTAAATCCTACACCCTCGAATGTAGACGTCCGAAGGCGGATCTCATCCTTACTTTCAAATTATTTACTGTTTACTCCCAGTTGATTTACCGCCCTTTTATTTTAGTACTGAAACTGAAACCCTGGAAAATCACTTACGGCTCGTCAATCCCAGGTATAACCTGAATTGCAGGAGAGCATTTTTTTGGTTCCCGTTTGGAACTCGCTCTCTGATGACGTTGTTTCGGTACCGTCGTTGTATATCTGCCGCAAAAAAATTAACACGGGTGATATAAGGGCACACTTATTGCCATTAGGGCCGGCTGTCCCCCATTCTCCTTTATTACAGTTTTCTTTCTTTTTAATCCTCGTTTCTTGTTGATTTTTTTTTTATTTTGACGTACATTTGGTAATGCAAATTTGCATAATCTTATTTTTAATTGTTGTGCTGTAAATGGTCCACCCCGATCTTTGCACGTCCACTTTGCGCGTTCAAATGGAGCAAAGAAAGTCATTTTATTATTATTTCCTGCCGAATGGCTCTCTTCCCATCATTCATCAGCCTTTCCTTCATTCCTCGTACCTACTATTTTCCCTTGATTCCAGGTATTCCCTAACATAATCATCCCTCTCCGTCCCGAGATAACCTTAGCAATTAAAAAAGGATTATTTTTCTGTTGGTAATGCCTTGAGGGTGGGTGTGCGCTGCGTGTTTGGTAATACCCGTGATAATTGGCCATATAATCGCGGTATTATCGGTAATTTTTTTGCGGTAGTACCTCCATCTTGTTTGTAATGCAACGTGGCATTCCGTTGAAAAAAACCACTCGAGCCAGACAATTTTCTCAATAACTCGTTGCATTTCCAAGCTGATAAAAATATATCGCACAAGCAGTTGATTTTATTTTTTCATTCCAGAATGCAACTCGTGAAGGACAAAAATGATCAACATTAAAATATGCTCTCGTGATATTTATTTTAGCAATTTTTTAAACGTGTAAACGATATTTATGGTACTAAACGATGTAATAATAACATTTTTTTTTTAATTAAATTCGTTTAGGTCATTGGTAATTTTGTTCCCTCCACTGATATTTCGGTTGTGTTTTTTTTTCTCCCTTTTCAGGTGCGCAAAGGCGTTCGATACCGCTTCAGCCCGGTGCTACAGCAGCTGCGCGACGCCGAGGTAGCTCCTTTCAAAGCCGCTCTTCTCACTTTCGTGAACTGCCTCATCCTGGGAACCGAAAACTTGAGGGACCGACTCAGGCTCCGCGATGAATTCGTCGGTAAGTCCCTCAGTTTTATTTCAAGGTACATTCCTCACAACGCCATTTTTCTCGATCCTCCATATCAAGTACGGCCTCAAAGGTCTATTTGCTTACCTCAGTCAATCCCTTGCTAAAAAACCGTTTTAAAATGTGGCGTGTAGGAGATTTTCTGTTGAATATTGGGAACTGTATTTACTGCATCCTGCGATTATATGATCCTTTATGCGCTTACAATAACTATGACGTTTCATAGCTGTGAGTGCATGTACTAATTTTTAATCGTTTGCTAATAATTACCATGAGATCAAAAATTTAAAAGCCGTAATGCGATAAAAATTAAAATTATTTATGCCTATTGATGGCCGAAGAAAAATTTTAAGCTACTTGCCCAAAAAATTATAAAGTACGATATTAAACTACGAAAATTATTCCGGTTTGTGACGTCACAACATTTAACTTGATGCTGTTTCGTATATTATTCCCAAAGCCAACTGAGATAGTAGCTGCGTTCCTCGCTGCGAGCAACGCAGCTGCTATCTCAGTTGGCCTTGTATTCCTAAGTCTCGTGAAACGGAGCGATAGTAACATCCATAGATGGAGATCCGCGTGTGGCTGTTATAAAGCAGGCCTGATGTACCTTTAAATATAAATCAAACTTTTCTCTGGTTTCTGACGAATTGGATTTTAATCGGATTTTTGTTTCGAAGCCTGTTAACCCAGAGTGACGTTTTACCTGGAAGACAGAGAAAACCTGGAAAATTCAAGGTAAATTAGGGAAATTTATGCAAAACATATTGAAAATCGGGGAATTTCTACCTTTTCCGGAAAGTCTTCCAATATGACGAATAACTAATGCATTTCCGGTAAAAACAATCATGGTTTTGTTGCATGTCTGATAATAGAAAACTCCGTATAGTAAACTCCGTTTAAACTCCGTAAAACTGCTAAAAGTGTGAGTGATAACAGCAAAGGTGTGCCACACCTTCATTTTCTCTATTAACTTTAAATTAATTAAAGTCCCAAACGGTGCTTCACCATTATCTGCATCTTCCATCGACTGGAAAAAAATCGGGGAAAATATCGGTTTTGGCCTGGAAAGCCTGGTAAATATCAGGGAATTTCATCATGAGTTTTTGAACGCCACCCTGTAACCCTAAGCACGCGGTTTTGCCGTTATCAACTAGCCACTGGACCGCCAAAACCTTAAGCCTCAACACGAAACATTGTGTTAGAGTCGGTCGCCTCCTCCAAACCAAGAGAATTCCGGATCAAATTCCACGACTGGCCTAAAAGTTTAAAAAAAAAAGCCCAGCCAGAAATTGTCATGCAACTAAGGGTTAACTAGGATCGAACGCAACTTTGTATTCGTTAAAAAGCACTACATTTGAAAAACTAAACTTCAAGGTTTAAATAGTAATTTCTAGTTGCTATGAAAATATCCAACACCTTATTTTTAGCATTCTCCTTCTCCTAATGCTGTTTTAACAGAGATCAATCGAAGACCGCTCCACACTGGTATCTGCCCAGCTTCCATCATATAAAAGCCTGAGCGGAGCGATCCGTCTCATCTTTTCTTCTCTACCAACCACTCGATTTGGACGTGCAGTTTACTCTCCCCGATCTCGATCTCTCGATCCTGATACCATGCCTCATACTAAACGTGCACCTAGGTAACCACCGGTTTCCTCCTATCCAGAGTCTACAGCCCGATCCTTGAGGTTCTCGATCCGGGCGACAGTGTTGTCTTCTCGATCCCATCAAAAGCCCTGTTCAAACTGCAGTCTCGATGCACTTTCTGCCTTGCAATACTATTGCTACTTCCCCGATCCCATGTGGACAAGCCGTCCGGGACCGGGAATCCGAGTGTCTTTACTCTCAACTGAAACTTCAAGTGAAGGCACTCAAACGTGCAGCCAGAAATGCGATGTCACCATCCCTGCAACATCTGGACCTCTCTTCTCGATCCTCTCAGCGATCCGCACCCTCTCGGGCTATGTTTGCAACTCCGCTCTCATGAGAATAAGTACATTCTCTTGTGGATTCGGCACTTAGGACCTTCAAGCGCTAGGCTCCTTCCAATCCACCGCCTCCGTTCGTCTTCACCAGTTCCTGGGTAGCCTCAACTTCCAAGGGACTTTGCCTTGATGAACCAGTTCCTTGTTCTTCCCAGGAACCTAACCCGGCTCCTGCTCCGATCCCTCAACGGGCGCCATCACCGTTAGATTTCCACTTGTCAGATAACGACGAAGACCGATCCTCTCACCATTCCGATAGCTACCACGACCATGCCCTGGGTTTCCCGGGGAGCCCGATCCTACGGTATTCCTCTTCTGGACCTCTTGAAAACAGTGGAGGCCATTCTGCCAGACTGCTTCCTCTACAAACCAGCTCCTGAGGCTTCTTTATCCTGCAAGTACAAGGGCCTTTCTTTGGGCCTTGGCTTTGGTCTTCGTGATCAACCACCACATCAGCCACCACTTCTCGGCCAGTCTACTACGTTGCTAACTACACTCCTCCGCACCCGTGGTTTGCTTCTGGGTAACGGCTCCCCCTTGGAACTGGTCATTGATATGCCACCTCCTCGCCTAGGCAAAGAGGCATCCTTCTTTCGATCCTCAGGATAGGGCACCACGAACCCTCATAATTTCGATACGTACCCTCAATCAGAATTTCTTTCTGCTGAATTTAAAATGGACTTTGGTTCTTCATTGTTCCTCCCTTGACGAGCCTCGGCCCCAGTGTTTCTGCTCTACGACACCGATCGTCTTTTCCGGCTCGGCTTGCACGCTGCCTCCCAAGCCGATGTCCTGAATACTGCGGCCAACGCTCTGTGCGAACAATTAAACACAGATCCTCCCCCTGTGGATACCAAACAATTGGCGTTCCTCATCAACCAAGTTTTTCGCAAAGCATGCTTTGCAACATACCACTCCATGAACTGGTTCACCAGGGCCTTGTTCAATTCCATGATCCTGTTATGTGAGATCGCTTTCAATACCTCGCCTAGTTTTCACAATTCCACTCGAACAACACTTAGTAATCTCCCGATTCGTGAGACCGACACCCTGTTCCGCGGCCTGATTCCGAAGCATGCACCTCATCTTGACGTCTCCCGCAAGCCACGGCCCTTTCGCTCTCGCCATGGGAAGCGGCTTTGCTCCCCCAAGGACTCGCAAGTTGGGAACACGAAGGACGATCCCTCTGGCTCAAAGCAACCCGATCCCTACCCGGCTACTCTCCCCAGGTCCACCTCACCACCTCAATCCTCCGTTCCACCTCGCGGACGCCGTTGATCCCCTACCAAGCCGGCTGCCTCAGACAAGCGCAGAAGATTTCTTTCGCCCGGACCACGATATCGTGGCCGCCCCAAGTATTGACAATCCACCCTTCCCACAGCCTGTGGGAGGACGTTTACAATTCTTCGCAAAAGTTTGGACGCTGTTAACCAACGATCCGTCAGTTCTTTCTATCATAAACAAAGATTTCCTTCCCAGATTCCGCCGCTCCCCACCAACCGGTCCGCCTCCATGGGACACCGAATCACCTTCATCTGCCAACCTATATTCCGAAATGCAGACTCTCCTCTCCTCCTCCTCTCCTCCTCCTCGCCTTGGGCGCTAATGACCAAGCTGTCGACGCGCCATTAAGCCTCATCTCCCCCCCCCCTCTGCAAGCGGGCAGTGCACATTTTCCTTTGCCCCAAGTCGGGAGGTTACTGTCTTTTTTTAAACCTCAAACCACTGAACCAGTACATTCACAATCCGCACTTTCAGATGGAAACAACAGAATCGATCCGCACTTCATTACGCCTCAATGACTGGACGACCTCCCTCGACCTTGCAGATGCTTATCTTCATGTTCCTCTTCACGCCTCCGTTCGACACCTGTTTCGGTTCCTTCGCAATAGGGCCGTATACGAATTTCTCTGCCTACCCTTTGGCCTAAATGCAGCCCAACCGATCTTCACCTTCATCCTGCATCCGATCCTCGCCCACCTTCATCAATAAGGCATCCGAATTCATGCCTTCTCGACGACTGGTTACTACCAGATCAGGATCATCGTCAGGATCATCCACAACGTCAGGATCCTCGTCAGGATCATCCACAATGTCACGTCTCTTTTACAACCCCTGGGATGGGAAGTAAACCTTTGGAAATCACGACTGCTCCCCAGCAGAATGTTCACGTTCTTGGGCGTGTTCTTCGATCTCCTCCAAGGATCGGTCCTGCCATCCATGGATCACATCACCAGCTTCCTGGTCAATTCACACGACTTTCTTCATCTACCTCACTACATGCTCCAAGATTTTGACTCGATCATAGGCTCCATCGATTGATTTGCCAACCTGGTCCCCTATGGCCGTTGGATGGCTCGGCCACTCCATTATTTCTGACCCATGGAATGGGGAATGTGCGTCGATCGGGCGCACACTGGCCACCTCGTTCCATCAGCACGCACTTCCCATTCCCAACCCTCTACTGGTGGATGGATATCACCAATTTCCAGGCTTCGGTCCCACTACACGAACCGATCCTAGACCTCCACCTCTTCACCGATGCTTTCCGTCAAGGTTGGGGTGCGCACATCAACAGTCTAACGGTTTCGGGAACATGGGAATTGACCGATCCTGATCACATCAACCTACTGGAACTGTGAGCCGTTTTCTTTGGCCTCCTCCACTTTCGCCAACTAGTTTCGGCGTAAACTGTCCAGGTCCTCATCGACAACACGAAATTAAGAAATTTACTTGCATTGAATTAACGTAGTACCGCTCACAATTTGCTCAAGTTGCCAGCGCAAAAATGTCGTGGTACAAGCGCACGTTTATCGAGCGCATCGTGCGTCTGAGCGCACAGGCAGGAGAAACCTTAAATCGAGCGCACATAGTTCGATTTGCGGCGCGGCAGGATGTGTATCGTTCCGGCGCGAAACGCGGCTTCCCACAGTTCTTGGTTGTGCTCTGGCCGACATGGCGCTCGTGTGTGGTTCTTCTGGGAATATGCAGTCGATGTTACGAAATGCAGGCGCGGATCCAGAGGGAGGCGGTAGAGGCGATCGCCCCTCCTAAAACCAAATCTGACACACAAGCTGATAATACTGTACTATTGTTTAAAATCATCTTCACTGACTTGATACCCGACGGTGAAATGGGGGTGGGTGTGATTTCCCCGTCCACCCTATTTCATTCTTGTTCAAATTGTGCTGTAACCTGTTTTATAGAAAAAGCAAAAAAAAAAAAAGATTCCCAGTGAAGTGTTACAGCACAATTTGAACACAGGAAGAAATGGGTACGGTGAACTCCCGTTTCGCCAAATCCCGTTTCGCCAAAAAAAAAGCAGATTAACAGTTTTGCCCTCCGCGGCCTGTCCCGTTTCGCCAAATCCCATTTCGCCAAAACTAATTTGAAAAAATTTTATGTACACGAAATTTAACACCTTATTTCTATGTAATGGGGCTTTAAAAGGCACACATTTAATAGAGACCAGCAGTGGTAGAATAAGTCCATTTAATTTATTAGCGTTTTGAAAACTGGCAATACGGACGGAAAAACGTGCGTTTTAAATATAATTGTTTACAATGCTTGGGCGTCACTACGTCAGTGCCAAGGTTTTCTTTTAAGAATAGTTAGTTATACATGTGGTGGTTAACCTTTTCCCGTTTCTCAGAATCAAAACATTCTTCAAAATTTTAACATTGCAGAAGTTAAAGAGGCATGCCTAATTTTTGATTAGTTTTTGATTAGTTGTGGTTTCTGATGTTATGTGTTTAGCAGCAGCGAGCGCGGTAGGGCGATCGAGGCACGTAATTTGAAACAAATTATTTTGCAAAATGGGACTCTGCAAAACGGGTGTTTGTCTACAAATGTTTGACAATCATCATGTTATAAATGTTCGTGTTTAAATGTTTAAAATGTTTCGTGTGCCTAAAATTTCGTGAACGATATTTGGCGAATCGGGATTTGGCGAAACGGGACTAGCCCCTGAGGCGAAAGCTGTTAATCTGCTTTCTTTTTGGCGAAACGGGACATAACCATGGGTACTAGCAAGAGTGGAATTGGGGGGGGGGGGATACCAGTGAAATGGGTACTAGGAGTGAAGTGGGGGGGGGACCTCTCTTTCAATTGGTGCCAGTGAAATGGGTACTAGCAAGAGTACTTGAGGGGGGGGGGGACCCCTTCCACCCTATTTCACTCATGTTTAAATTGTGCTGTAACGTTGTTGTAACCTGTTTTACGGAAAAAGCAAAAAAAAAAAAAGGTTCGTCGAAGATGATCCTCTATATTAGAGTTCTGGCATCAATCAAAGCAAGGTTTATGTCACCAACCATTCGACATTTTAAGCTTCGCATTTTGTGAACATATTAATTCCGATTGTCTTGTTTTTCTTCAAGATAAGATGTAATGAACTAACTTTTGCCTTAATTGTGGAGTTCGGCATCACATCGACGTTCGGACTTTTTTTTTTTTTTTTTTTAATCAATGTAATTCGGTCTATAAGACGCGGAGGTTCGGTGGTGATTACTGCCTCCAGTATCATCATTAAGCAATAAATAAGCTTCGTTAGTGCCTCGTTAAAACAATTATTTCTGAAAACGACCAGGTCCCTAACTTGGAAGACGTCAATAATGAGTTTTCCGCAGTTAGCTCTAATCGTGGGTGGTCAAGTGGGGAAATAAATTACTATTAATTTTTTTAAAGTAAATTCCTTGTCTCCTTAAAGGGGAGATTCATAATTTACTTACATGTTAAAATGAAAACCACTTAACATTTTAACACTCCAATATACAATAAAAAATATGGGTTAGCAACAAAACAAAAAAAAATTACACTTTGTGAGGAAAACACCATCTCTGGTGTACTTTATATCCACAACCAGGATAAACTTTTAAGAGGGGTGCCACGTGAACCCCCCCCCCCCCCTCTCCCAAAAAAAAAACAACACTGCGGCCATTTGTTTTAATAAATATATCGTTCGTTACCTTACTGTGAAAGTTTTCGTCACAATCAGAGTCATAATTACTGGAATTATGTAGAAAAATTTCCGCTCATTTTCACAACGAGGACACTTTTTAATGTCCAGCTAATTTTCGGTGTCTGGCTGCCACCATCCTCAGGCACTCCGACGAAAGTTTTTGGCCACCGTGTGTTCCTACATCGTTGTCGTCTGCTTCGAATTTGTAACCGACGCTCCTCGCGGCCTCCCGTATTTGGTGGGCAGCCGACTCTCAAGCTCATCTAGCTTCCACTTCCTGCCAAGCTGTTGCTTCAGGTCGATGCCAATGACGTTTTCGACCCGGGGAAATGTTGGCCCTTGAATATTCATTAGCGAAATACCACCAATTTTGTGCAATCGAATGGCAACTGATTCCAAGCATCTCAGATGCCTGTCGTTTTTAGAATTCGACTTCACAAGTGTCTCAGCTTTTTCCCATCCAATATAATGCTTAGACTCCATGCAGTGGAGTCGACAGCCAGCCACCGAAAATTAGCTGGACATTAAAAAGTGTCCTCGTTGTGAAAATGAGCGGAAATTTTTTACATAATTCCAGTAATTAATAAATACAGTTTATTATAATTAGGAGATAAACTACAACTGTTGATCTGTGTTGTAGCATGTTTTCTTCAATTCACTGCATGGTACGTCTTTCAAGTAATGTGGTGGCAGTTCTAATCATGATTAATGGATGTATTTAATTACCCTTGTTGGAAAATATACATGTTCACCTTTCATGTAAACCTAATTACATCCATTTATCGTATTTAGAACAGCTGCTGCAGCAGTTTAAAGATGTTACTTTTAAAAAATCCAGCGCTACAACGCAGAAGTTAACTGCCGTAGCTTTTTTATTGGAAAAGATACATCTCCGTCTTTCATCTAAGCTAATTACTTCTTAATTAGAACGCTACTGCGGTAGTTTAAAGATGTAACTTGTGGTAAATAGAGATACAAAATGCACATCACTACAACGTAGATAAGCTCCTAATTACAACAAATCGTTTTAATTCCATTGTAGGAAAATATACATCTCCACCTGATATCCGAAGGCTAAATACAACCCTTTATCTTGATTAGAACTGATACTGCATCACTTTAAAGAAGTATCTTATTAACAATTGAAAAAAATGCAGGGTACAGCATAGAAAAACAGCCGCAGCTTGGCTCCTAATTACGAAAACACTACACTACAGATTTGACCTGGGGTTTGCTAGTTAATAGCCGATGCCAACAAACTCACCTTATTGAGGAATATTTCAAATCTGCCTCTACTCCATAAGTATATTTAAAAATTATGAAAAACACTTGAATTTCATACACCATTTCGGCCGCCATTTGGGATATCTTGTCGTGTGGAGCCCTGTCACCTTATTAGAGCATTTTTCTGAATTTAGCAAACCATAAACGTGGCAACTGACACCACCACCACCACCACCACCATAGCTGTAAAAAAGGTACACGGATTACAAACAAAAACGTCAAGTGTGCCGTAAAAAAAGGGGGATATGTGATTGAATTTTCACTTGTTAAGATGAACATGGATAAAAATTGATGATTTTTTAATTGAAATAATGAAAAAAAAATTGAGAAAATTTCATCTGTTTAGGTACTGTTGTGCTTTACCAATCATTTATTTAAAACGTAAAGCACAACAGCACTTAAACAGATGGAATTTTCTCAATTGTTCATTTTATTATTTCAATTAAAAA
>JAHWFP010037961.1:0-18491 GCA_023313725.1 Lithobius niger
GTGGCAGGCAACCTATTTAATGCGCATGTATAGGCTATACATAACAAACACAAACAAAAATGTTGCTGCAACCAAATGGAAAATTATCGCACAATTCGTGCCAAGACATCTTTCTTCCGCTCGATTGATCTATCAATCAACGCCATTGGGGACAGTGATGTCACTGACTTCCGGAGGGAATAATAATTATTGCTTGCCACATCTCCAAGAGCATAATGACGACATTACTTTTGGAAGAAAAAGAAGAAGGCATTGGAAGACATTTTTATCGCCAAATAGCCCAGGCCGTCCATTCTGTCAACCAACCACGAAGATATGCGCTGAAAATAAATTCTCATAATTTAACCAAACAACAAGCCAGTGGTATAGTCCAATCGTTTTTCTTCAATCACAGCATATTTATTAAATCGTGGCTGTGGTGTACGTGAATAATAAGACAAGGTGTGGATAATTATAAGCAGAGCCTGGTTCGTGGTGTTTGACTCTACCATTGCTTATTACACGTTGTGTGCCCTTAAACGGGTTTTTCTCATATCACTGAATTATTTAAGGATTTTTTTTATTGGAGCATTAGATCCTGCGCTGTGACATGCCAGCCTCCATGCACACGCATTCATGTACATCACTAATCAAACAAACAAAACGGTTGGATACTTCACACAAATAAAATATGCACACACAATACAACATACATATGTACATGAAACAGAACGAAAGTCTAAAACACATACAAAAAAAAACAATACATACAAAATAAAACATAAAAACAGTCCTTGTTCCCTGGAATTGGAGTTCAAATTATAGTTCGTTGCGTTCAAGTGAACTCTAATCCGTTTTTATTCGTGTACCTTTACAGCTGTGAGTATGTGGGATACGAGCTCTAATGCTTTTTTTTAAACGGCCAATTCGTTTTTTGTTCATTTAATTGTGTCATTGTCTTCTAATTACTTGTGGGTGGACCTTGAATTTTCATTGACAACTCCTGGTAAAGTCCTGGAATTTTACGTTCACAGGCGAGCAAGAACCCTGGGTGTGGTGCTTACATACGCAGTGTGCACTCTTAGATCCATCCCTACTAATTAATATTAGGGGAAGTTCTCCATTTTAGGGGAAGAGAGTTCAGCATTTTAGGTGAAACGTATTTTCACCACATCTTGCTGACAACGGCTTTCTTTCTTTCAAATTTACGTTCTGAGTTTGCATGGGTGGTTTCGTCGAGCAGATATATTCAATCAGGAGTTTTATCGTATTACCACTATCGTTAGCTGCCTGCATGGGATCTCTACTATAGCATCATTGGTCGAAACGAGCTCGCATCTGAATGAGGTAAACTTTCAGGAAGCCAAGGAAAAGTTGTACCTCTTCAGAACTCTAGAAAATCAAATTGTGACTTTTCTTAACCCAATCGGATCACCCTTTCCGTTTAAGGGTGCTTTCTTTCTCAATTGATTGCTGACTTCCTTCGAATGGTCGTGGCTGATCTCAGCTTCTCACAAAGATGATCTGTATTGTAAGTGGCAAGGGGACCATAAAAAAGTTCCTTCAAAGCTTGCTGGTTGCAGTAGTGTAAACTCCTTGAGCATCAAAGGTGTACATCTGGCTGAAATGAATAATATCTCGGACTGTACTATCTCACTCGGAGGTTTCCCAATTCGAACCAACGCTTTTTCCCTCACTCCCTAACACTAGATTTCTTTCTGCTTATAAAACAGACGACAGGCTGATCTGAGAGTTGAAAGAATAGTCTAAAGAGAGACAAAGCTCGATTGGGGGGGGGTTTCTGTTAATTGTGGCTCTTGATATTTACTTATTATTGATAAATTATCAACACAGGAAGTCGAAGCGCGGTTTAGTGCGAAAAAAATAGGATATACGAAATTTTTAACATAAAAAATAAAAAAAAGGACATCTTTGGTAGAGAAGTGCTAAAAACTGCGAATATTTTTAAACTAAACTCTTAATTTTTTACAAGAAGTAAACAATGCAATGCTTTTTAGCTTACCATGACAGGTTCCCTCCGAGTTGCTGTTATTTAAAGAAAAATTAGATTAAGGCAACGAACCAATGTTTCATTAAAATTTGCGTCGAGGAAACTATGCCGATTACTATATTCTTAAAAGATTAAAAAAAAAACTAACGCAGGTCCTACCTCATTTTTTAGCCGCTGTTCATGAACTTGACAAAATTAAGATGATTTTTAAAAAGTAGGGAACCACCACAAGTACGGAAAACGGAAAAATAGGTAGGAAAATACGAAATAATTCCAAAAAATGGAAATAATGAATATTTTTTTTAAAAAGTAGGAAATAAAGGAATATTTCCAAAACAAGTACGAAAAGAAAGAATACATCCAAAGAAGTAGGAAATAAGAAATATTTCCAAAGAGTAGGAAAATAAGGAATACATCCAAAATAGTAGGAATATAACGAATATTTTGAAAATAAGTAGGAAAAGAAGGAATATTTCTCCCCAAAAAAGTAGGAAATAATGCAAATTTCCAAAAAAAGTAGTAAAAAATAAGGAAAAAGTGGTAGGAATACAACTCTTGTCAACAGCAAGCGGTAAGGCGCAGTTCAAAAATCTGGCTGTGCCCATCTGTCGTCACAGAGTTAAAAATTGAGTCAGTTCACGTGATTTCAGGTTCGGTAAAATTAACAGCCAAAAATAAGTAAATTAAAAAAAACTGCCATTAACGATGTCCTCCCGAAACGGCCTGTCAGACAACGAAATGAATCCTGGAGATTTAGATGCTTGGGGAAATTCGGGTGGAGGGGTGAAGTGAACTACTGGGTGAAGTGAACTACTGGTTGAAGTGAACTACTGGGTGAAGTGAACTACTGGGTGAAGTGAACTACTGGTTGAAGTGAACTGGTGAAACCTGAACTCCCCACAGCAATGTTAAGATGATGTGGAAAACGTGGCGCCAAAGGTTTTATCTCGGGAAAAAAAATTATGACTCCGTGCTGCGAAACTTTAGCATCAAACGGTGGCTCACATAAATTCCCCTGAATAGTGCTGTTCTGTTTCCTTGTACCCAAACGCACAGTGTATACTTGCCTACCCTCTGCGTTTTTTTTTTTGGGGGGGGGGGGGAGGGGATGTAATGGTTTTAGCAAGCAGCCCGACAAAATAGCTTTGCAGCTATCACTTGCAATTGTATAATTATCTGACTCACAAGGATTTTTTTCTGTTGTTTCATCGCTCTACATTTTTATAGGTCTTTCTCTTTAACGTTTTATTGTCCTAATTCTATAATGTAAGAGAGTGGATTGTGAGGGAGTCGTATCTATTATTACCATCGAATCAAGGTCATTTAATGGCCAGTGTTGATAATGTTGTGCAACAGCTACGCTCTTAAACTGTACAGTCATTAATGATGTCCTTTTTTTTTCTTTTCTTGCAGAATGGAAACAAGACGAAGCTAGGTGGTAAGTAATACATCAGTAAAATTGTGAAATATTTAGGCAGAGTCGCCGAGAGGTCTGCTCGGGCCTTGGAGATGGGGAAAATATGAAAAGCCGTGAACTTTAGGTGAAAAACTGCGAAAAAGACTGGAAATATCACTGACAGTACTGGAAATGTCTCGAAATGTGCTTATCTTTTATTTGTTTTCTACCTTTCATTAATTTTACACTTAATCTACACTGTAATCACTTTAAACACGCAAAAATCATGCACTAAAATAGTTTAAGATTCGATAAGCCTTATTATCCTTCCATTGAGATGATGTGTCCAGGATTCGAACCATAAAACTCCAGATCCCCTGTCGTCTGTGCCATTTCCCCGAAGGGCTATATTCACTGATATGAAGTGACCGAGATTCGAACCATACAACACCGGATCACTTCCCAAGCTCTCCTGCCGTCAGGTCATCTCCCCAAGGCATATTTCATTAACGTGACGTGACAGGGATTCGAACCGTAAAACTCCGGCTCACTGCAAAGATGCCCCTGTGGCGTAAGCCTTAGAGAGACGGCAAAGACGACAGGCCTTTCTGTGCAGCGGTCAAGAGTTCTTTGATAGGGATGGGTCGGTAACCGAATCCGAATTTTCGGTTTTTACTGAAAACCGAAACCGATTTTGTTTTTTGTTTCGGTTTTTCGCGCATTGTTCGAAAAATCAAAAATTGATTTGTTGTTTTATATTTTTTTAATAATTATCATTTTCTACGTATAAACGACAGCAAAGCTCCTAGTCATAACAAAAAAGAGAAAATAGTAGAGGAAAATGTTGCCGCAGCCAGACCAATGACGCTGCTGAAAGTGAAAGCAGGAGCGAGTTGAAGCTAGTAATACTACCTTTACAAAAAATAAAATAAAATGAATCGGGTAGGGGGGGGGGTTTGGCAAATACCGATACCGAAACCACGGTTTTGAGGCATGTAAAACCGAAACCGGAACCGAAGTCAAAAAATGAAACCGACCCATCCCTATTCTTTGAGTGAATTGTGATCAAGTCAGCTCAAGGAAATTTAGCTAATAATAGCTGTTGTTGTTCGTACGATGATACATCCACCACATTCGTACAGGCTTGTCGAAGTCTTACTCACTTCAAAATTGAGTATCTGAGTTAAATTCTGACAAATAACACGTACAGTTTTGATTAAACTGTATAACGTCTTTACATCTGTTCAGTGACGGCGTTAGGACTGAATTGTTTGGGGGGACCGACAAAGGGCACATCTGGAAATAGAGTGGGCCAAGGGTTTGTTTTTCAAGGCAACCGCTTTAGGCACTTTTATTCCGTTTAATCCAGCCTGAACGTAACCTAAGCTTCAATATAGCACAATTTATTTAGAAAATATGCCCCATAAGCACACAAAATAAATTAGGCTACACATATACTGCCAAATTGCTAAAATATATATATATATATAAATAAAATAAAATAAATATATAAAAGCTCTGTTTATTTACTTGATTTCAAGTTTAGCTTTCAAGATTTTTTATTATTTTATTTTCTGGTGGTGACCTGAGTTTTGGAGTTTGGGGGGGGGGGGCCTCGCCGGCTGTTGCGGCGGCTCATATTTGGGGGGGGAGGGTCATGGCCCAGCCTGACCCACCCCTGGTATCGTCACTGCATCTGTTTGACCTATACTGTTACAGAAAGTGAATTGTTTTGTCTGATCACTTGTTTTTGTGGATTTTGACGGCCTGCGACATGACGTGACGGAACGGAACGGAACGGAGTAGTGTGCTACAAGCTATAAATTTTACTCTTATCTTCAGATATTTATGGGGTGGGGGGAGGGAACCTCTCTGGGTGTTCCACTATTGGTTAGTCTCATTATGCATCGCTTTTGCCCCTCTCTGGGGGTTCAACTGGTTGGATGGGTGTAGGAGAGTTTGGCGCTGGAAAAATATGTTAGTTCACTCAATTGCAACTAGAGGGCAACACGAGTTCCTGTTGTGATTTCTGATTATTTACGTCCTCTAGAGAAAAATCACTTTGTGCAAGTGGGCCTAGGTTGGTCTTCTAGGTAACTATAGAGATTACTTCGTAAACATTTGATAACGCACATTTTTGGCCTTTTTCCATACAATCGTAATAACCGCCATTTCTCCCCAAAAAAATCCTATCCCCGCCCAAAAAAAATAAAATCTGCAGCGTTTATGTTTAAATTGTGCGATTTGTTGCTGTGGCTCCTAGTTGAAGGGGGGTCGACAGCAACCAGCTGAAGCTGGAGAATATTTAAATTTAGCAACTCTAAAGGAAGTCATTTCCCGCAGTTAAAGACTGAAAAACCACCACCACCACCCCCCCCCCCCCCCAAAAAAAAAATAAAATAAACATTTTTTTGTGGAAAATACCCCCCTCCAAACAAATTTGGTTACGAAGAGTTGCTTTTCAAAAAAAAATAGAAAAAGAACACCCCTGCTAATCACAAAAATACAGTCCTAATTGCCCTTCCATGTTATACTATACGGCAGCTTTACAGTAATGTATTGAGTATGATGAATGCAAGATGAAAATTAATTTCCGTGATGATGGTTTAAAAGCTAGCACTCAATTAAATAATGGACAAAGCGTCTCCCATTGGGGGTCATCATGATGAAACATGCTTTTATGGAGTTGATGGGCTGACACTTTGTATACTAGCTTAAAGGTGACATGGTTAAAACAACAGGCTCAATAATTAACGAGTTTGCTTTCTGCCATCATTACTCCTACGCAGCCAAGTTTGGAAGAGAATTAATGGACTTCCACTGCCAGACAGACTTAAAGACGAAACATGCATATACCAACTCAATGTTTGGTTTCAATACATTTCTTTGAGCATTACGTCATCTGAAGCAAAGTAATACCTATATGGAAGAACTGGTATTGCAGGCGGCTGATACAACACCCAGAGAAGTCCAGAGTAGATCCCATAGCTGCTGAAAGAAGCTGGGTAGTCTCTCATACTACCGAAACGCATCACGTGAAACTATACTGCACACCAAAGCATTGTAATGTTGAATTGTAATGTTATTTCCAGAATTTTCATCGCAATCGAGATGCTGAAAGTATAAATTTCGTTGTGGCTGCGCATATGTCCGACTTACACCTAAGGTATACTGTATGTCCAAAACCACTGTTCTTTGTACTTTGTTAATCACGTGATGAGACTAACCAATAGCGTGCCCCAACACACCAAAAGCACCAATCACACCGCGCGGCATACACCTAAGGTCAAGAATTTATAGCAATAGAATAAATAAATTGAATAAAGGCAGACATGTCGAACATGCACGCTGCCACTACGTTATCCAATGAAAACCTGCCTTGCGTTCTTGCCGTTGGGTTTGTTTAATGGATTCCTTCCGTAAACTTATAAACAGATTTACAATGAATGTTACACGCATTGGAATTTTAATCACCCATGTTAACATTCCGATCCGTGCCCCTCTTTAAAAAACTGTATTATTTTTTTTTATTGTAGCTTAGTGTCCAACTTAATCGCACAACAATCTTGACAGTGACGTTGATGATAGGCCTTGCTAATGTTTCGTTTTCATTTATTTATTGATAAAATTATCTACAATATTTGACTATTTAATTAATAATTATTTAGGAATTTATCTGACGAAAGCATTACTTATAGGAGACGTTCGGACAGAAAATGACAGATATAGGAAACGACTGTACCGAGAATTAGAAATCTAGATAGGCCGTAAAGTGTCAAAAGAAAGTTATTAAAATTAAATACCCTCACTACTTGTTTTCGTGTATCCCGCGCATAAATAGCTTTTGCGACATTTGCATGGGTTTGAGTGAATGTGGCCAAACCATCTCGCACCGGAGAAAACCAGAAAATAATGCGTGCGTTTGCAAAATTCATACGTTTGACCTAATGTTGCAAAACCGAGTCGGGCAATAAAGCCAACATGGAAGCAAACAGCTTTAATTCGCAGACATAGGCCTACCGAACAACTGAAGCAGTAACACGGAAACTGACTTATGAGTCAGTCAGTACTTTTTCTTTGCGTCGTTTTGCAAATGGTGATAGCCGTCGGCCTTTTTATACATTATCTGCTTTTTGAGACTTAGGTGTAACGACAAAAAGTTTGAAACCCAGCTGGTCACGACATTAATGAGCGTAGGAGGATGGAGAACATAAGCAGTTGCGTAGCCCTCACATGACATACAATCGAAGGCAGTATCATCTTCTCAATGAATTAATGTCAAAAAAAAAAAAACCAGCTGAGGCTTGCTCTTGCAAATTATCATTTCGTTACTTCGTTTCTATAAACTGCTAGACTCATTCTTAAATGACCATTTCATAAAATGGTCTAAACATGGACCGGTATGCATAACCCATCATCTGCATCGCTATGCAAACAGCATCGAGTCATTCAATACAAAAGCCACTTTCTCTTGTGTCAATCATTGGGATGCTGCTGCTGCCAAGATGCGTGCGTTGAAGGATGGGGAGCAGATGCGGGCTAGTCCACTGGGAGCGGCGGGGTCCGTGGGAAGTGACGTCACGCGATGAAAACGGCTCTCTTGGGAGGGACGGGACGAAGTAGGTCGTTTGTGCCCTCCCATGACTCAGTTGGCCCGGCGCTCCATGGATGCTGCTGCTGCTCTTTTGGCTAGCAACCATGCGTCTGCTTCCCCGCTTTCTTCCCACGCCATGGGGTGAGTTAAAACTAGATATTTTTGTCTTGAAGGTGTTTGAGTGGGTAGTAATGGGTGTGTTTAGGGGGTAAGGGGAGGGGGTTAAAGTGGATGTGTTTGCTTATCAGTAAACGTAGTGAGATGTAACACTTTGTATGACCTTGTAGATTTTCAACCCTCTTGTTGCATCATTGTATCACTAAAGTTGCTCTTCTCTTTTATCATGTGTTGCAGGTGGGCGGAGAGGGATAATGGAAGATAATTCGCGCCCTCCAAGTACTTGCAGCTTGGAGGCCGATTGCAATTCAAACACGGCAACCATAGACGACAATGAGCTCACCGAAGAACTGGCTTGGATGGCAGGAGCTGGAGGCACGAAGACACCATTTAATTATGATGACCTGGCGCGCAACCTGGACGCCAACTTGGCCGAGATCGACATGGAGGACTTCCGGTCGGAGGACATCCCCTCGTTACTGGCACTGCCCGCCGCTGTCTTGTGTGGGGGCGAACAGTTTGCGTCTGTGTCAGGTTCGCTTCTGCTCAAACTGGGTGCGCTCGACTCTCCGCTGACACCTCACAGCGGCTCGCAGTCGGACGTGTCCATGGGCCGCAGCGATGCACCTCTTTTTTCTCCGGTGCGCGAGGGGCCCCTACTGCCCTCCTTCTCCGTGGACAGCCTCGACTGTGAATCCTATGATGAGCACGAGTTGCTCCTCACATGCCGCGCCAACAAGCACAACTATACCATCGCATTTGAAGGCAGCTATGTGCGTGATTCGGATGATTCCGACTACCACGAGGCTGGTGGAAGTGATTTGGGTGACAGTATTAGTTGGCCTACAAGGCTTAGGTTGCGGCCGCCATCAGCAGTGGATTCCTCAATGGTGCAGTCTGATTTTGTGTACACCACATGGAGCAAATTGAAACACACCAACGAAACACCACGATTAAAAGGAGGAAATTCTGGATCTCCTACTCCAAGTGCAAGAGCAGCTGCTGCAGTTGCTGCCGCAGGAGGTGCTACAAAGTGCAGAAGTTTACCAGACTTGCTGCGACGCTCAATGTCTGGTGCCGACGAAATGCATCTCAGCCGTTTGAATGTATCTGCCGATTCAGAACGGGAAAGCATTCCCTTATTTGATGTACAGAACAGTCGTAATTCTAGTGCAAACAGCAGTCAACAATCGTTCTCGCTGGTACGTCTATTTTTTCAACACAAAGGTTCAAGCCAAGATACAAGTATGTCATTAATGGATACATCTTTAGAAGACGTTAACCATGGTCCGACTAATCGATCTAACCCTAATATGTGTGTGGACTCTTCTAGCAGCAAGAGTAGGACTGGCATGAATAGTTCCATCAATGATCTTGATCTAATGAAAGATGATCCAGTTCTTTGTCAGAAAAACTTAATGTGTGAAACAGAGAAATGTACTAATATTTCTGCACCAGTTTCTACTTCAGTGTCACATTTACAAGACAGCCTTGCAGGGGAAGATGACGATGAGGATGTCGAGATGGTGAGCGTTGAAGAACCAGTGTCAAGCGGAAATATGACCGTAGTGCAGAATATGTTACCAACAGGATGGTTGAGAGCAGTTTCCAATAGTCAGTCTATTCAATCGCAGGGGACACAAACAAAACGATTAAACAGCACCGAAACCAGTCCAGTAGAAGGTAGCGACACACAATGTGGAGTACTGAATAATGAACGGCGCTTATCTGAAATAGGTAGCCAATCACGGTTGCATCGTACATCTCCAGGATTTATAAATAATACACATGGTGAAAATACATTGTGTCGTCGGCCAAATGTGACAATTGCAACAATGCGCAGTCTCGGAACACAAATTCCTGTGCATGTAATTGACCGCAGTGTCCAGACATCGTTTCATGATGAATTACCTACGCAAATTCCCTTACGTTTACGAGATAAAGCCTCTTCAAACGAGGAGTTAAAAAGGAGTTCTAAAGATGAAGAGGAGATGAAGGGGGAACAGGCAGATGAAGGGAGCGGGCAGACCCGTGGACAACAGGCTGTATACGTGTGCTACCCGAACTATTCTTTGCCCGACTTGAGTTTTTTACGTTCTCCGTTATCCTCCAGCTTCAATTCTGCTCGCACGTACTTAGTGCCGCAAACCTTAGATGGGCTGCCTTCTCCTGGCTCCGCAGCTGCACGTCGAGAGCCCCGGCCTCGTTCTTGTCCTGATGTCGATTCTTTAAGAAGAAGAGGCTTTGATCATATACGCGATTGGGATTCGTTGAGCCTGTTGCTGCCTCGCCAAGTGCGACACATGCTCGGTAAAAAAAGCGACGAACCGGATCCAGCCACAGACATACCACATTTTTGCCGTGAGCGGAGACGAAACAGGTCACCACCCACGGCAACACCGCCACCACCATTGCCCAAGCGGTCTATGTCTCTACCAAATGGTCAACCGTATGTTGGAGCCGACTCAGCGCCTCCAACTTCGCCGCTACCTCGAGGTATTTTACGTAAAACTTCACCTTCACGTGTCGAGGCTGTTCCAGGTCAGCGGTTTAGTTTGTATGATTTACCGGTACATCCTAAGGAGGAAATCACTTTAAAAAGGCACTCGCTGCAAAACACATGGGCGTGTCCGGTCCCAGAGCCACAGCCGTGCAACAGTTCCATTATCCTTGGAACCAGGGACAATGTAGCCACAAAAGCCTCTGCTCCGCCTCCTACCCCTCCAACTTCGGACTGTGCATCTTCTGTACCTTCAGAGCTGCTTGAATCACCAACAGTGTACTGTGACCATCCAGGTTGCTGTGCATGTGAACGCATACGAAGCAAAAAGAGTGTTAGTTTTTCTGAAAGAGTGTGTGTCCGTGAGACTGGCAATACTCCCACTGGATCCCCGGATACGAATTCTCAGCCACATCCACTATCAAAACAGGAAGCTCATATTTGTCATCCTGTGACAGGTAACATGGCAACTATTTTCCAGCTTTAAATTACGAAATATTAGATATAACAGAGCAAAACAACTGTATTGTGAAAGGCTCAAAACACTCAATGTATATGACACACAAACAAGATATAAGGTTTTCTCTTTGGTTCTGCACATAATACTGGCCAACCTCAGTCCATCAGAACAAGTTCATAACCAAACACTTTCATAATTTGTTAAGTTACGTGCTTGTTTTGATGCACTGAGCCTGGGGTGTGTGGCATGAAGACCCATAAGAAAACACGCCAGAAGTTATTATTTAAGCGATAAATCAAGTCTTCAAGTTATTTCTTGGTTTTGTACTTTGCACGCAATGAGTGATTTTACAGGGGTCCTATTCTCGACTTGATCGCTTTGAAATCGCGTGCGCTATTATCAAAATTGGTGTGTGATAGAATGGGGGAGCCACGATTTTGGCGCGCCTTTTGAAAAAAACCGCATGCGATTTGAAAAGCGCAACTCGAGATTAGGGCCTTTGGTGTGTCTCAGGGGTGGATTAAATAGTTGATACTTCGCGTTCTTGACATTTAAAGCTTTTTCTACAATACAGTTTTTTGGCCTGTTCATTTGTTTTGCTTTTGTCACTATTTGTTGTTGGCATGATTATTTGGATTGGTAGCCAAACAATCATCTGTAGGTAGTGATCTTACCCAAGCTGCTATAACTGTTACCAAAATTTGGAAATACTGCAAGTAAGGTCCTAGAGAAACGTATTTGGGATATAAATCTATCGTTCCATCGTATCATGCTGCTATACCCATCATGTTTTCATTCCGAACTGTATGCCTGTCAGGAAATATTAACAAAGGCGTTGCAGAAATAAAGACAGGTGCAAACAGTTTCATATCGTTATGGAAGAGCTTTCCACTGTAGAGTGGTATCAGTTATATCGCTTATGAAAAATGTGCGCGTACCTATTGCTGTACCAGAAAATTTCAGCCGGAGCTAAACTTAGTACCTCGATGCTCGGTTTTCTGTGGTACTTATGAATGAGGTGGTATGTGGTGCTGGGGTGCCAACACCCGATTTGTAAAATGATAACAAATTTTATTGTAAAAAAAAAAATGTTTTGTTGGTATACTTTTAATAGAAAAAAATTATTGATTTTCAACCCTGACTTAAGCTTAACGTACCAGTTTTCCTTATAAATGTAAACCAAAAAAATTAATAAACAACAGTCTTGTTAAATTTGAATTTAACGTGCTATCCAAATAGGAATGCAAATGAATATAAACAAAATGTCGGTTGTAGCATCAAAGAAAATTTAAAGTTAGCTCCACTTTTGTGCATTGTTTAGAATTCCAATTTTATCATTGTTGATCTTTAACTAAGTGTTGCACTACGATTACGATTTCTTTATTGAGCCTAGTCTTAACCACAGGGGCTCGTCACAAAATACGAATAGGCCGGCAGGACGAAAAAAATAACACCAAAACATGTCCTGCCGGCCTATTCGTAATTTGTGACGAGCCCCTGTGGTCTTAACTAGTCTTAAACCTAATTCCAACTGCACACCAGGCCACCGGCACAACCAAAAGAGACTAACATCAAGCCACTGCTTTTAGCCCTACAACACAAAGACTAAATAAACTATTGTTCTAATTTTAGCGTCTTTTTTCGTATTAAACAATACCGGTATTTTCATAATGCACGGTATTTGGTACCGTTGTATTTTGGTGCAGCAGTATACAGTGAGAACGGTTTACTGCCCAGCACTAGTTGGGGTTGTTGCCTTTAAAAATGCGGCCACAGTTAATGTGGCAATTTATTAATTTAAAGCGTTCACGCCATTACTCTGTGGTGTTCGTTTTGTCGTAACGACAGGGTGCACAGGGTAACACGTCTAAAGATTAAAGACTAGATGCCGTTTAATTTATCGGCCTCAACTATAATCGCATCAGATAGTATACAATCCATGGCTAAGCTGGTCCTCATGATTTGATGACCTAAAATGTTGCACATTTGAAATAAATAAGCGATTTTATGTAAAACTAGTTCCGTACCAGATAAAAGCTGAATTTTTAAGTTTTAACTTAGATAACTCTTCAGATTAAAAATAGTTCTTTACCCGCTAACTCTATTTCTATGCTTATACGCCCAGCAAAATGAATGTTTAGTTTAGTCGTAAATATCTTCAAAAGTTGGCCCAGCACGAACTCACCCACTGAATTAGGATGCGGAATTAACAATGACCACCCTGACACATTTGCCATTTATAGCAGTATACCATGTAAATTCTTTAGTCATATTATTCGAATTTTAAAAAAGGGGCCATTCACAAACCACATGGCCGTTTTTTTAAGCCATTTTTAACACCCCCTCCCCCCTGTGTGGTCCTCTGTGGCCAGACCTTGGACTCCCCCCCCAAAAAAAAAAAACCACGTGGCTCATAGCCACACACCCTCCCCCCACCACATACTTAAAAAAAGTACACCTTAATGTATTTTCGACAACTGCAGTACTACTTCATATAAAATTTGTGTTATTGTGCCGTACCAGATTTGGTGAATTGATAGTGTTCGATATGAGAAACCCAACAAAAGTACCCCCATAGTCCACTTTCGCTTTATCGTGTGAAATATTTTCACCAAGATTTTTGGCGATCCGCAACGGCCGTGAGAATAAACTACATCCGAGATTTGTAACTGAGACGGAAAGTAGAAAATTTTAACCTAATACGTTCATTATTACACGTAGGCCATCACTGCTTTGAATTGTCCCAATGAACACTCGACATTTTAACCGCACACTATTTACATGAATTTAGAACACAGTCTTTCGTTGTTGAGGATTCCAACAACGAAGCCGCGGTATCTTTCACCACTATGCGGGAAATTCAGTTTCGGTAAATTTCGGGAAATTTAGCGGGAAATTTCGGTTGACTGGGGCTGAGACGTTGAGTTCGATATAGGAACAATATAAGAACAATGTAAGGCTGATTGAGATGCTATGCGTAAAGACTCTTGTACAGTAAATCACCAATTCATTGGAGATAAGGACTTTCCCTTAAATGCAATAGCCCCGTGGTTTACTTGGACCCCCCCCCCCCCCTTTGTGGTTACTTGTGGCCGAAAGCCGCCCTCCCCCCTCCACCCCCTGGCGTCTACATGGTTTTTGAATGGCCCCAAAAGTTAATGGTATGTTTAGTACATAAAAAAAATAATGCTTCCACTCTGTAATTCGTATGTAAAAAAAAAATTAGACATTACAAGAATCCGGCCTGCCCCCCCCCCTCCCGTAAATTTACGATTTAGTGCTGAATTATAAAAGAGGAAATCAGAGGTTTACGTTAGTCATTTTGTGTTTGTACAGCCTAGGCTAGTGGGTGTAATTATAGTTACGACAATAACATAAACGACAAAATTTCATTACTGCCAACAATTTCGTCGAGATTGATGAAATAGTTGAAATCGGTGTTTTAACATTACCAGTCATCGCAAAAACTTACATAAGGCACTAACTACCGCGTCTTATAATAATCACGAATTGGTTCATTTAATCGTCAGACGTGAGTCTCTCACTTTAAAGCTTAACTTTCTGTTGCCCATTTGGATTTCCGTCCCGTAATTAAAGAAAAATTGCCTGTCGCAGTCAACGTTCAGGCAACACTGACCGAAAACTGGGAAACAACTGGGAAAACTGGGAAACTAGGAAAATTAGGAAAAAAGAATAGTTGCACACTTGCACTGAAGGACTGATGTGACCAAAGCGAGAGATATTCAGTGATCGTCCACATTGTTAACAAGGCTATACAGAACAATAATATGGCATGCAAAAGTATTACGACTGCGAAAACAAAAACAAACTCGTTTAACGTTGATGGCAACGTTTTAACTGAACCGAAGTCAAAACAGGAAAGGAACGGGAGTAAGCTTTCCTGTAAGGTTTCACATACCACAATAAACCCGTGGACCTAGAGTTTAGTCAACATGTAACATTACTTCTGCATTCAGCCGTTAAATAAAATTAAGACCATTGCAAACACCAAACAAAACCACTGCTCGTTAAAAAAGGGAGAATAGCTTCTGTTACTATTTAGAGTACTATAGTGTACACTGTAGTAGTATTTAATACGGAGTAGATCAACTTCTATTCCAACTTTCAACAATTTTGACGTGTAAACGATGGATGTGTTCAGATTATCGAGTAATGTATTTTTGTTATCGGTAAAACTTAAGCCAATTAGCCTGAAACTGGCGAGAATTGGATACACACACCTAGCCAAACATACCCCCACACACACTCGCCTACTCTTTTTTTTGCCGCTTAATTTTTTGTATTCTTCAATCCTTCAATATTCTTCAGTCCTTTCCGTTCATCATTGCATAATGATATTTGAAGATTAGCTTTTTACCGTTTTACACTGATGTCGTTTAGCCGGGTTGCAGTCGTACGATGCACGAAGACACCAATCATTAGCTTACCTACCGTGTTCAAAAGTAAAAACGGTAAAGGACATTTGAATACGGCAGTAAGGTTTCATGTGGACTAAACACTACAGCAAGTTTATGGTATCTTAAAGACACATTGTTACCAACAGAAAATCGTACAAATCTACCGTGGCGCCATCTAGCGGCAGTGATATTGTTAACCTTTATAGCTTGCTCTCAAATAAATGAGGATGTATCACATTTTCAGTCAGTAATTAAGGAGGCACGTGGCTTGTTTGTTTCGTTGAAAAAAAAATGGCGTTGTGCATTCCTTCACTTGGTGCAAGCAAGTGCTAGATAGTGCTAGAAGTTGCTAGATTCTGCAGACTTTCATTCGGTGATAATGTGCTTTTAAACTTAACTGGAAAACCTATTTGAGTCCTGTTCTTCTATTTTGACTTCATTTCAGTTAAATTTAGCCTTAATGTTTAACTAGGTTCGTTTTTATTTTTCTAATTTTTAGTTTATACGACTATAAAATTAATAACAAAAAAACGATAGACCACAACTGGTTCGGCGTTTTGTCATGTGCGGTTTTTTCAGATTTAACTTAAGTGTGTTTAAATAAATGCATTGAAGACTCGGTTATTAAACATTAAACAAACAACAATTGGTTTTTTTTTCGTTCTCTTCACAAGAAGTTCAGTAACACAGGCAAGCAAACGCAAATTGAAAGGCAATTGTATCGCTTCTGTTAGAGTTGAATCATCGCCAACGTTTAGTTCATCTAAAACAAAACCCACAAGGGTGAAAGAACCCGCCAAGTTTCAGCCAATCAAAGTAGTGATATCAAGAGCCAAAAAGGCTGCCACTAAGTTACTACATTAGTTGCCAAGCTAATCCCACCGAGTATTCTATCAAAGGTTAAATAAAAAACCTGACCATTGTTACATTAGTTGCCAGGCTAATCCCACCGAGTATTTGATCAAATGTTAAATAAAAAACCTGACCATTGTTACATTAGTTGCCAAGCTAATCCCACCGAGTATTCGATCAAAGGTTAAATAAAAAACCTGACCATTGTTACATTAGTTGCCAAGCTAATCCCACCGAGTATTTGATCAAATGTTAAATAAAAAACCTGACCATTGTTACATTAGTTGCCAAGCTAATCCCACCGAGTATTTGATCAAATGTTAAATAAAAAACCTGACCATTGTTACATTAGTTGCCAAGCTAATCCCACCGAGTATTCGATCAAAGGTTAAATAAAAAACCTGACCATTGCTACATTAGTTGCCAAGCTAATCCCACCGAGTATTTGATCAAATGTAAAATAAAAAACCTGACCATTGCTACATTAGTTGCCAAGCTAATCCCACCGAGTATTCGATCAAAGGTTAAATCAAAAACCTGGCCATTGCTATACTATCGGTAGCAATGGTCAAGTTTTTGATTTAAGGTGTGAGGTAATAGTCGGTGGGATTAGCTTCGCAACTAATGTAGTAACTTGGTGGCATCCTTTTTGGCTCTGATATCACTACTTTGATTGGCTGAAACTTGGCGGGTTCTTTCACCCTTGTGGGTTTTGTTTTAGATTTCACTTCTTTTGTAATTTTTTTTTGTGGCGTCTTATTTTTGCCACTGCCCATTTATCTACTATCTGGCCAAGTTTGGTCGAAAATTATTGAATACGATTACGAACGGAGATATTAATATTTTTTAGTTTCGCTGGAATGAGGACTTCAATCATATAAATTTAAAAGCGTTTGCTGATTTCCATTCAACCATCAACAATAAGTAGCGTGGACTGCGTATTTATTAAGAGCTTAGTGGCCCGAAGCCATCCATGCATGCGCGTGCATTTTATCAACAATGTTGTGCTGCCGATTATTTCTGGCAGTCCGTTTGCATTTTTACTCGTTAACACTAATAACGAGCAATGTTTTTTTTTTATCACCGGTGGCGTTTTCCCAACATACAGAAAAATAGCATTACAAATGATTGCAATCTCTTTAGTTAATGCCTTCCCAAACGTCAAATCTTAAAAGGCACGTATTGAAGTTAAAAGAGTGCTGAATACCAAATTTCATTCGTATCTGTCGCGTAATTTATTTTATATGAGCGGAATTAGTCAGTAGTCAGTATATAGTAGTCAGTAGTCATAGGCAGTAGTCAGCTGACATCAACGATCTTCACGCACTTTTATCACCTTGATACAGTTTGTGCACTTGATTGAAATACAACTATTGCTTGTCAGGGCACAAAGACCGCCCATTTCCAACAATTTTTAAGCTGTTTTGCCGCATAGATATTTATCCTCATCATCGTGAAATGCGCTCAACTCTGGTTTCAGATAAATTACCAAAGTTAGTGGCCATGCAACAACAATGCGGGAGTTAAATAATGACTTTCTCACAATGAAGTTACAATGAAGTGCGACAATTGTTGAACTTGGCGGGTGGACCACTAGCATGATCCTTGATATCAGTTGGCGCTGGTTGAAATGGGCGTCGTGTGCTTCAATCTGGCAGCAGCAAAAAAAAAAAAAACTATTTTACAACTTTGAGAAATTTGTTTATATAGTTGCTTTGCAGGTTAAAAACACGTAAAAGACACAGCAAAAACTGTACAGCCGAAAAAACTTTACAAATGTTGACATTATGGTTTAGACTTAAAATGTGTGATTTGTTTTCCCTTACGAATGGTAGGCTTTAACCCGATTAAGTAACGAAACGCCCCTTCAAGATCGTGCATTATTTCGTCGAATTTGTCAACAGCCTGCCCAGTTCCAGAATGAAATAAATTCCTTATTTCAATCTTTTTTAGAAGCGTATTAACCTTGAGATTGGACTTAAACGGAACTTTTTATGGGATCGCCATTTCGCTTATGTTCCGTCATGTTAAGGAAAATTGGAAATTAGCCAACAGCGAAAATCATACACTAGAAATAACGTAGTTCAGTAAGCCACCTTTATGCACTTACGTTTCGTTGGAGTGGCATGACCCGGATTCGAACCGGCTACCCAGTTCGCCCCCA
>JAHWFP010037962.1:0-17566 GCA_023313725.1 Lithobius niger
CGCCTTTTTTGGATTTGGTGCTAAACATTAATTAAGTGGTTCTCAAGAGCACACGTATGATTTAGGCTTAGCGCATGGAACGCTTTTTAAGCCATATTCTAAAAAAAATTACCGTTCAGGCGTTAGCACTTTCACCAAACACTTCCTGGGTCCGATGACCATATCAGCTACAGCTCCATGCCACTACTGAAAACATGGATCTAATGAAAGACTTTTATCTAATATTCAACATTTGCACTCTGAATCATAAGCTACTGGAGTTTATTTTGTTTGGTAAATTAAAAAAAAAACATTGCTTTCATCTGAAAAATTCACGAATAAGAAAAAAAAGTCTACGTTCCCATGCTATAAGTTCTAGTACCACCTCTGAGAACCGTTTAGTTAAATTTAAATGGCCTTTCCTTTCTAAATTCACTTTTATTGTTCATAACTTCTCTGTAAATATTTAAACCATCACTAATATGTGCATTTTTTCCCTTTAAGATTCCTACGTAGAATAGCTGTCTTCGTGTCAACTTCGTGGATTGCCAGCAGGACACAAGACACCAGGATATGCATAAAAAATACCAGAAATATTGTAATTGTATCAAATTACTGTTAAACTGATATAAATTCTTTATTTCACAAAAACACACTCAGCCAATTTGTTAGAGAACCTGCTCTTCTTCCAGCTTGTTGCTAACAAAGTGTTATCAACAGAGCAGATACGTCCCTTGAAAAATTTAATTTTTTTCTCGACAACTAACTCCCGCCATCGTTTACGCGTTGCCACTGCATGTGCGAATATTTTCCTGGATTGTTTTGTGGTATTTTCTTCGAATTCCATCTGGCAACTGCACAGTAATTATTACGTCATTGCTGATAAACCATTAGAGGGAGAGAAAAATGTAAACTAACTCGCGCACAGCTATTTGTGAAGGCTTTGTGCTCTGCAAGTAGCTAGTGAGGTCCTTCTTTTTTAAATGCTAAAAATGCGTAACTGGTAAAAGAAAAAAAAATTATTGCATGCCAATCCATGCTAAAATGTGTAACTTTTTTTAGATAATTTTTTATTGCGGTGTCTTTTATATTTTGTATACTAATGCGAGAGTTGGGATTTGAGCGGCGTTAAAAACAGTTTACTTCTTGCCTGTGCTCAAACCTGATGATTCCAGGTTCCCCATTCCATTATTTGCACCGCATGTATGTATGTATGTATGTATGTAGATGTATGTATGTGTGCTGGCGAGTAAGTGCCGGTGCACACGTGCGTTTTTTAGACGCGCGGCGACGCAGCTAATCAATGCAGACGTGCGTTTTATTAACGCACGTTGACACTGCGGTGCCGCTTCAGTGACGTATGTGCGCGTTCGGTTCCCTAACCTCGTGTACAAAAAAATTATAGTTTGAAACCAATGAGACGACATTGCTTTTTTCGCCTACCTCGTGAACAAAAAATATATTTTAAAACCCAATGCGTTGAATTTTGGTACATTGATGTACTAACTTAAGACGTAACCAGGGGAAAATGTTATACATCCTTTGCAGATTAACTAAAAAATTCGGATAAGTTCTTTAATTACTTCCCAATGAGTCTTCAATCATTTCTGCAGTAACATTTCATATTTCAGGATAGTTCTGTACTCCCCCAATAAACAATTCCATGTCTATTTCTTCGAAATTGGACGCCATTTTCGGTAACGCTTTCGCGGTAAACGGCGGACGTGTGCACCACTCAAGTCACCCAAGGTACTCAGAGACGCAATTGCGTTTTTTTTTAACGCTGCGGTACCGCTGCGTTGACGGGGGAAATTGCGGTGCAAAACGACTGCACGAGTGGCGGGCGGTAACGCAACGTCGACGCCGCAGGTACGTATGCAGTACCCAACAGATGGCACGTAAACCAAACCGCAAATGCGGTACGGAAGCGGCGACCGCAAATGCGGTACAGCACGTGTGCACCGGCGTTAAACGGACAGCTCTTTTTTTTTTTAACTTCAATTCAAGGAAAAAGTAGGAAGTGAGTTCTCTTTTTCCAGCTATGGGCCAAAAATATTTAATATGAAAATTAAGTTTTGATTAGTGGTTGAAGACATGCATGCTGACCCGCCCTCGACCACCTTAGGGTAAATTATTTAACTTCGCGGAATCACCTTGAGAAGAGGCTTTGTTGTTATGCAACCTTCAATAATTACTAACCTTGAAAGGAAAGAGGAGATCGCGTTTGTTTTGTCATTCGCAAACTCAGCCTCGTACCATTTCACATCCAACATGCAGAGACTGGTAGCTGTTCTGACCGTTCTTCTTGTCGTAGCATGGGCGAATGCAGGTAACAATATACGTATAGTATCTACTATTTAGGTATAGATATCAGTGGTAAACAGGACGGAGAGCCAAACAGGTTTGCATCGGTATTTATTTAGAATAGTGTTATTGTGTTTTGAGAAAGTGTCACGACACAGTAGGGGACCATTCACTAAGTACGTCACATTCCATGGAGGGGGGGGGGGGTTAGTTCAGCCTGACAAAAGGGATACGCGGACGCAACGGACAATTAGGCACCGGACACATAGGCACAGCAATTTATGCACCTCGACATGTAGACACCGGTTAAAAAGGCACCAAGTTAAACAATTTTTTTTTAAATTGGGATGGATTGCCTTTAAATTAGGGGGTGTGAGGGGAGAAAAAGCTTGCCATAAAATGTTCGTAGGTCGCAGCGTTCAAAACTGCTGAAGATTTGTTGGCATGTTTACTACACTGTATAGCATCTCTGATGTTAAGCCGCAGCGAGTCAGCGTAATGTGGAACATTAATTAGCCACAAAAAATTTCGAAAGAAAATTCGAAAATTCTCCCTCCCCTCAACGGTGCTACACGAATACGTGTACCAGATTTAAAACAAACAATACAGAATTTGAGGGCAATCCATCTCAATGAAAAAAGAAAAGAAAATAAAAAACTTGGTGCCTATTTGTCCGGTGTCTATATGTCCGGGTGCCTATTTGTCCGAGTGTCTATTTGTCCAATTCCTAAATTAGGGTGCCTATGTGTCCTACATCCACAAAAAGTGACATGGGACGGGGGTTGCTGTCAAAACTGTGACGTCACTTCATTATATTTTTATAATTTATACAAAGAAAAATATTTAAAACTCTAACAGTAGATAACGTGATATATGCTGGTGTTTGGAAAGTAAGGGGCTGTAAAACTGCTACTGTTTTCACCTGTCAGTATTCGTGGAATTAAGTGTACGGGAGGCCTTTTTCTGAATAGTTACGTTTAGAAAATGTTGAATTGACGAACTTATCAGTTTTCTACCGGATTTTCCATCCACAATATGAGATATCATTAGTGCCTAGAAGGTCTTAATAATAAAGGACGAGGTAGCCTCAATACATCCCAAAACTGAACAGCGATGCATTTCTAAACCATGCGCAATGGCTGTTTGCCGTGACGTCACCATGAGTTAGCCAATGACGAACGAGAACAACGGCTGTTTGGCCGTCTGATTGGACTAGCCCAGTCACGTGATATGCACGTCACAGCAAACAGCCATGGCGTGTGGTATAAAGTATGCGTTGACTCGGAGATGTACTCGCCATCTGACGTCGTATCATTTAAGTTATTGGGCTTAACGCTTCGCGGAGGTGTCGAGTTAAGGTTGTATACTACAGTATCGGCCGGATCTTGAGAGAAAAAAAAAAGCGTATGCGACTAGGTTGTAGAGTATGATCGCCGAAAGCACCGCTGATTCGGTTGATATGTGTAGATGCCGAGGTTGAAACAGTACCTTCCTAAACCACCGAACAGAGCGAACAGAACGCACCACTGTTAGAGACAGTTTGGCTCCAAACTTAACGTCGCGCGTGCGCAGTAACGTTGCGTCAGCCGTTTAGTACCTTCCGAAATTGCAATCACAACTCAGCAAAATCAACAAGCTCAACAGAGCACTCGTTACGTCATACCTTTACGCCAGACGTGGCTAGTTGACTAGACCAGGCTACGCTAATGGAAGTAACCAGGCGCGAGCAGTGCAAAATTGCGAACCATAGGGGAGGTGGTTGTGGGTGATTGCCAGTGGTGGAGCTTTTGAGCATGCACTAGGTACGTAAACAGATTCATTGCTGACGATGGTTGACGTAAGCAAGCCACATCAACACGAATTTAGTAAGGAATGAGCTGAACTGTCACCAACAGTGGTGCGTTTGGTTAGTTCTGTTCGGTGCTTTAGGAAGGTACTGTAAGTTACAGCCCATGAGCGCTTTCCGGTAGCGCGAACGTGATGGTGTATTCGACTTTAAAACTTCGTGAGTGGTAGTGCACAACTTAAAACGGTTGCTTAACAATTGGTTTCTAAGCTAATAAAAATTTGTTACGGAAACCTCCTTAAAATTAAAGCTATTATTCTGAAATTGCCAGTAGTTATCAATAGAGGTTACGATTTACATACCAAAATGGTGCTCTACCGACTGTCTGTGCTGCCGAACATACCGTTGCTTAGCAGCTTCTAGCAATAAAAGTTGGAAATCCTGGATGAGCTCGAGATTAGTATCTTATACTCTCATAAGGCCTGCCTTTATTATGTGCGCGGCGTATCTTGAGTCCTGGAAGTATTTTACGAGCGACTACGTCTTCCTGGAGTGGGTCCGGCTTTAATCGACGGCTACCATTGTTTTTGTAACCATCTTGGATATCAACAAGGCACTCTGCTGCCAAAAACGTACAATCGATTATCTGTGTTCGTCCTGCGCGAACTCAAGATAGGCTGCGCACACTTTAATGCAGACTGTTTGCTTCAGTAATGCTGACATTAAAACTGCTGATAACTGGTCTATCCCCAATTTACCTGAAAATGAGGGGGGGGGGGGAGTAAATCAAAACAAACGTTTTATATCTGTGGTGAAGCGTTGTCACAGATTGCAGGTTATAGGTTGATTGTCTCAGCTTTACTTCCACCGGGTGGTGAATGATTTTCATGCAGGGTGATTTTATTTTTTATTTTAATGTGTTGTGGGTTTTGTCATCATTTTAGTTTAGACTAAAATGGTTTATTATTGTTCTGTTTTTTTTTCTGTTCATCTCTACTACCACTTGTGTCGGTAGGTTTCAAAAGCAAAAACTTCAAACTTGTAGAGCTGTATAGGAATGTCTATAACGTCTTTACAAGCGAGAAAAGGAAATAATAATGCTTAAAATCCGTCAGCTTCCGAGACTCGCCATAGACCCCATGGAGAGCTCATAACTTTCCCCCAGACTCCCTAGCTGATGTGAACGAGTAGGCAAATTTGATATTTCTGTTTTTCCCAACCAAAATGCCCTTCGCTACGCCCCTGCACACCAGGAGTGTATTAAATTTCTTAGGAAACAGGGGTACGAATTCTGATTGATTATGCCCTAAGAACGTATCTTGACGGGTCACTTGATTATCTGGAGATTACCCGTATATCGACATTGCCTAGACTCGAACCAGCACCGCAGTCTCTTTGACTTATAACAACACGTTATAAGGTAGATGTATTGTATGCAGAACAACAAGTTAAGTCGTCAAACGAATCTGTGTTCCTGTCTTTCCTGTGTTTGTTAGCAAGTAACAGCAAAAATACCACAGCAACCAAAAAAAAATCGAAATTCCAAACATTTTTTAATGAAATATCGCGATGGCGAAAGAAAAAAAAAACATTAAGAAAACCTTACAACTAAAGAGGAAAACCTATACTGGTCAAGTTTGCCACTTCATCTTTGAAGGTTTTACTCGGTGGGATTAACTTTGTGAATGTTTTGGTTTGTGAATTAATATCACTCCTTTCAAAGGATGACCGTTCTCGACTTGGCGGCTCTTTGGCGTTTTGATTCTAAGTAATGATATCACTCCTTTTTTTCTTTGTTTCTTAACGTCTTGATGACATTTTTTCGTAAAGACATTTTTGAAATATCAAATTTTTTTTGTAAATTGAAAGTTAACGTATTTTTGCTGTCACTCGCTAACAAATACAGGTCAGTCATAGTCACAGGATGGTCAATCCCGTGGTATAAAATTGTTCTTGCTGCTCAGATGACATGCAGACCGTATACATGCAAGCCAAGAAGCTTACTGGGAATGGTGTGTGGGGGGGGGGGGGGAGAACCAGAGGATCCTTATTTCCAATATTGAACCCAAGGGGCTTGTGGGAAAAAACCCAAAAAAATTCCCAGTAACCCCCCCCCCCCCCAAAAAAAAAAAGTAAGTCCTCTCTTTCTTTCTCCAACCACTTCAGTACATTGAAAAATACTGTATGGCAACATTAATTTATTTTCCTTTCCTCATTTCTTTCAACTTCTATTTCTGTTTTCTCGCTCCCTCCAACCCCCCCACCCCCTACCCCGCTAAACCACCACCAACTCTGACAAATTTGGGTGTTATTTAACGATTGACAGACTTCTTAACAGATTAACACTACGGTTGGGAGGAAAAGTTGGTGGTACCCTTTCTTGGCCAAACTTGTCTTAACCATGGTAATCTTAGCAGATGAAAAGGACTCTATTAGCACCGGTGCACACGTTCGGTCGCCGCTGCGGTACCGCATTTGCGGTTTGGTTTACGCGCCATCTGTTGGGTACTGCACACGTACCTGCGTCGACGTTGCGTTACCGCCCGCCGCTCGTCCGGTCGTTTTGCACCGCAATTCCCCCCCCCCACCCCCCCCTTTAACGCAGCGGTACCGCAGCGTTAAATAAACACAATTGCGTCTCTGAGTACCTTGGGTGACTTGAGAGGTACACACGTCCGCCGTTTACCGCAAAAGCGTTACCGAAAAGGGCGTCCAATTTCGAAGAAATAGACGTGAAATTGTTTATTGGGGGAATAAAGAACTATCCTGAAATATGAAATGTTGCTGCAGAAATGATTGAAGACTCATTGGAAAGTAATTAAAGAACTTATCCGAATTTTTAAAGTTAATTCTGAAAGGATGTACAACATTTTCTCCTGGTACGTCTTAAATTAGTACATCAATGTACCAAAATTCGTCGCATTGGTTTTAAAATATATTTTTTGTTCACGAGGCAGGCGAAAAAAGCAACATCGTCTCATTGGTTTCAAACTATAATTTTTTGTACACGAGGTTAGGGAACCGAACGCGCACATACGTCACCGAAGCGGCACCGCAGCGTCAACGCCCGTTAATAAAACGCACGTGTGCATTGATTGGATGCGTCGCCGCAGCCTCCAAAAAACGCACGTGTGCACCAGCGCTAATTCGACAATTCCTGCTCCTCTATTTCTCTACTCGTAGAGGTAGTTTATAAGTGATGGATGTCTAGACACACGCTAGACACACATACATCACAACAAACATGACATCAATTCAATTGTCGAGGTTGTAAACCATTGTAGCGCGGCGCCATGGCGTCAGTGTCTTATATCTTGAAGCATAGTTGGGCACATTTCAGGTACTTGGGGAAAAATAATAATGCGGTACAAAAGTTTAAGTTGTGTTGAAATCGAGAGCAATGACCCACCTGACAAGAATTAACTCGTGTTTGAGTGCCAGCTATGCTGCTTTCAATGCAAAATCTGCCCGCCAATAACGTTGAAAATGTGTTACTACCTAGCTAGCTAGTTCGCTCATCCCCATGTTAAATCCCGTAGGGTGATTATTCATCGATTCCGAGATAACGGGAAGGTTTCCAGCTATGAAATTGGACGAATGGGTGCACTACAATACGAACTGCGTACCTTTTATGGGGGGGGGGGGGATTGAGGCGTACCTTTTATGGTTTGGAGCCTCGGTGTGTAACAAGGATGGCGTGGGAGGGCGCGTAAGTACGATAATATTGTTATAACCATTGTTAGTATTGTCGGCATCGTCTCTCATTGGACGGCCAAAGTTCCAACAATGAGAACGTGTATACTTTCTCTTCCTAGACACACACTAGTGTATCCCAATAAATCTAAACAACGTTGCAAAGAAATTGTATTCACGTTCAATTCACGAAAAATAAACCAAGTGTAAAAACAAAGCAAAATAAACAAAGCCAAAAACTGGTACGGAGGCTACCGAGTTGAGAGTGGTTCGGCCCTTCAAAGGAGTGTTATCAACACACCAAAACTAACTGAATACAACAAATTACAACAAAATTAAAGCCAAACCAAAAGCCAATAATGAGGTGACTAAGTTGAGAATGGTTCCGCCTATAGGCAAAAGGTAGTAGCAAATTGTTGAAAACCAATTTCTTGTTAACGTGGCACTTTATTACTCATCTGCACGGTAGTGGAGTTGAGTCAATATACAATTTAAAAAAAAAGGAGTGATATCATATCAAAAACCAAAACTGGCAAAAGGGGCCGCCAAGTTCCGAATGGTTTGGCGCTTCAAAGGAGTGATATCAACACACCCAAACATTCGCCAACTTAATCGCACCGAATAATACTTTGGACGTTAAATGAAAACTTGAACATTGCTACCGAAAGTGAACCATTCGGACCAACTTGGCGGCCCCTTTTACCAGTTTTGGTATTTGATATGATAAAATATTATTACAGCAAATAAAAGTTGTGACTTTTGAGTTCCCATGCAGTCACTTATTAGTGGTTTCCCTGGGTATTTTAAAAATAGTATTAAAAAATAACATGGCCAATACTTGCTGGAAAAAGTTTTTAGTTTGTCATCCGTCTGGCAATAATTGTGGTAAATGACGTCGTATGTAAAACTCCAGACGTCGTATGTAAAAATTGTTTCGCATCTACATCATTAAGAATGTATAATGGGTTTGTGAGTGGTGTGTTTGTACCTCTACTCCTCTTGAACCAAGGCACCTACAAGGATGGGAGTAGAACCAAATGAAAGATAATTAAATTGCGCTTCGGTTAGGCCTATTTTCATCGCCGTAACTTGATTTTATGATCCTCAAATATGCGAAAAATTCTGAAAAAATAAAGGCAAAGTTTTTTTTTTACTCTCATGATGTTTGTTTCACGACGTCATACGTCGTTCATGTAAAGTTTATTATGCCTGAACAAACTTTTCCTGATAAAACTTGCAGTCATGAAGTGCAGGCGTGCAGGAATGTGATGGCGGACTGTGAGCAATAATTGCAATTAGCTTGCGTCGAAATAATCATTACATGGTTTTGTGATGCTGTTGGAATCACTGAAATTATCCTCATTATGTTTGTTCATGCACGCCAACGATGCACACAAAAAATAACCTAAAAGGACGACGTATTTCGCATCAAATTACGCATAAATATTAAAATTGGTTTTGTATCAATTGACTTGATGCATGGAAAAATAAGACCCCTAAACTTGGTTTTAAAAAGGTGTCAAGCATTCGTGTGTCTGAAGCACAGAGGTGCGTGGATTGAGCGAGCAAAGCGAGCGATTTCCACGTAAAGTAAAACATTTCAATGTGCGTCTCGCTTTGCTCTCTCAATCTATCATCTTTCACTTTCGTAGGGGAATACTTCTGGAGGAGAAGACATACAAACAAACAAATCGTATGTTTTGAATGATGTAGATGAAATGTTGACGTGCTGAGGAATGTGATAAACGAACTGTGAGCAACATTCCAATTAGTCTGTGTCTAAATAATCAGTACATCGATTTTATGTTGCTCTTGGAATCAAAGAAATTGCATGAAGCATGGATCGACGCCAATGGACTGAGCGAAGCGAATTAACGATATAGCTGGTATATCCTTATGACATAACAGACTGTAACTTCAAAACACCAATCGAATTCAGGGGACTTCAACTCGTTACTGGAGACAGTTCAACTCCAAACGTAGCTCACCTTAGGTCAAGTGGTGAGCAAAACTGTCTTCAACGGTCACGACCGTACGGCACCGATGACGTCACGCGAAGATATTCGGGAGGAAACCACTTTAATGAACAGGGCTAGGCTCAATCTTCCTTAATACTATATCACTACAGAGACCTTGGCATAACAGTCTGTAGAATCTTAAGTCACCTTGCCTGTTCTCACTGGTGGAAACTGCGTTCAGAAATCGCTCTGCCTCCTACCAGTGATTGAGCTGACGCTACATAAAGTATAAATGCAACCGTCCCTGGTCTGGTACAATTTTAGATAGAAACTAAAAACTGCGCCCGTAACTACCGTCTGTTAGCAGGGTACATTAATCCGACGGACAATAATGACGTACAAAAACACCACGAATATTTCGAGATGATTACAGCAAACAAAATGACCTTCAAATAAATAGTTAACCAATTCAAAGAACTCTTATTGTTTTATTCTTTCAGAAAATAAAAGGGGAGAATGCCCGAAAATCAAAGAAGGGGAAGTGGGGGGATGTGCCATAATGTGCCAAGGGGATAGTAGCTGTCCGGGAAAAGAAAAGTGTTGCAGGAACGCATGTGGTGGTTATGGTTGTATAACTCCACAATAGGTAAGTCCGGGTTGCCAGTTATTTCGAAACAATGTGGACGTCTACGTGTTTGACCATTTTTAGACTGTTAAATTCATCTTAGAAGATAACAACGATCTTGGACATCACAGTTAGCTATTCTATCAAGAAATTTTATAGATAATACTGGTCCTGGCCATCAGTCTGCACTTCGGTTTCAAAGTGCTCACTTGTTGGCGATATTTTCAAAACTTCCAAATTAATAGTTTTAAAACCCAAGATATAAGATAACTATAGGTTCCAAAACCCCAGCTTTACGGCCTAAGGGCGCGTTTGTGCACCGACTCGCCCTTGCATCCTCGCAGCTAGAACTCAATCGCGATGGCAAAGGTGACATTGCCATGGTAACAACGCTAAATGGATTAGCCAAATCCGACATCGTTTGAGTAAATACTTGCAGTCTATAATCCGTGCCAATAATATAAAGAATTCCTCATGACGAAACAATTTTCCCAAACGCTTCTGAACTCACGTTATTTGCTGTTTTCGTTGCGAGGCGGCAGACATAAAACCGCCGCCATGTTGGAATTTGAGGTGATTTCTAGCTTCTAGCCGCGAGAATGCAAAGCGAGGGGGATGCGTAAACGTGCCCTAACAGATGCATGCTCAAAAGTAGGGACCGACCAAGAGCACTTCATTCGATCCGAATCGACACCAGTAATACCGCAGTTAGATGTGGTGCAAAGGGTTTAAGGCATCCGGGCCCCAGGGGTAATGCGACAAAGTGTACAACTGACAAGCTATCCCACTTCTGGTGGAAGGGCAGCGACAAAGTCCCCCTGTGACAAGCTGGGCCACTGTCATTGTAGGCCATCCTTAGAATGATCCTCTCAAGGTTGACCACCGACAGGCTACACCACTTTTAGAAAATGGTACAGAATGTTGGGACCTCACCCGATATTCAGACCCATCCCGTCAAGGTGCGCCGGTGACAAGCTATGCCGGTTTTTTTTTTTTTTTTTTGGTTTTTTTAAATGGCACAGTCGATTAACTCGGTGCCGCTCCCGTCATTCAGATCTGTTTTGAATATTGGGTCATTCCCGTCAAGTTCCACCACCGACAAGCCATACCAGTTTTCTTTTTTTTTTTTAAATGGGACAGTACAGTTCCCGTCATTCTAAACAACTTGATTTATGCTACACCCTTGGATCATTCCCAACCAGGTCACCCATCGACAAGTTGGGCAAAAATAAATGGGTTATAGCTTGTCGCAGGAAAAGCTTGTCATTTGGGAAATTTGACGCCACTCCGGCGCAGGTGGCAGGTGCCCAAAACTTACGAATCCCCCCCCCCCCCCCCCCAAAATGCCTGACGATATACCATCATTTCGCGAGCTATTTATGAAGGATTATTCTTTAGAAAAATTATATTAACTAGCGGGACCCGTGCAACATGCACGGTGGATTGAATTTTCCCATCTTAGCCTCTCCCGATGTTTGGTATCCTTCTGAGACTAAATCGCACTTGCAAAATTTAACCGTTTGACTAATCCTTTAATTTTACTCTTCAACAATGTGAGCTGGTGTGACCCTGCACCAACCTCCGTTCTGACATAATATGAAAATCTACATCATTAAAGACGCACGCACATCATAAGTCTTTAATGATGTAGATGCCTCTTTAAGCTTTGACAAATTTTCCGCGTCTCTGGTGAAAGAATTGCGTCCTAATTTATATTTGGAATTCAGACTAAGTAGATGGAATAAAGCACAAATCACTGTTTTACTTTATGTGCAAATATTGTTTATTTGTTTTCTCTTCTTTTGGATTTGGTGCTAAAATTTAACTAAGCGGGTCTCAGGAGTGCACGTATGGATTTTCGCTTAGTGCGTTAAACGCTTTTAAGCCATATTCTAGAAAAAATGTCCGTTCGGGCATCAGTTCTTTCACCAAACACTTGCTGGAGCCGATGACCATATCAGGTAGAGCTCCACTCACATGATCTCGAAACGACTTTTGAGCTGTTCAAATGCATGCCATTAATGAAAACCTGGGTCAAATGAAAGATTTTTATCAAATGTGCAACATTTGCACTCTGAACGATAAAATAGTAGGCTAATGGAGTTTATTTTGTTTGGTAAATTAAAAAAAAAATTGCCTACATCTGAAAAATTCACAATTAAAAAAAAGAAACCCACTGCATGCCCGCGTCATTTTTTTAGTAGCACTTCTGAGGGCCATTTAATTAAATTTGAGCGGCCTTTCCTTTCTAAATTCATATTTGTCGTTCAGTACTTCTCTGTAAAAATTTAAACCATCACTAATATGTGGATTTTTTTTCCTTTTAAGATTCCAATGTAGAATGGCTGTCTTCGGTTCTACTTCGTAGATTTCCATCAGGAATCAAGACACCAGGATATGCACAAAAAAAACACTAGACATATTGTAATTGTATCAAACTACTGTAAAACTGATATAAATGCTATATTTCACAAAACACACTTAACCAATTTTTTATAACACCTACCCTTCTTCCAGTTATACATAAAAAAAAACAAGATGTAACTCGTGCATTGGTGAACCTTTCTAAGTTTCTTGGCAGCAACAAATAAGTAATATCATGAGTGGATACATTATTTGCGTGAGTTATTGTTTCTGGTAATTCGCGACCTCCTTAAAAGGGCGAGTCATTATAGTGTATATACATCCTGCTGGTTGGGGGCCATGCCACCGTCAATTTTTGTTAGGTCGCACTTCTGTCTGTTTGTCTGTCCATTGAGCTGTCGGCTGACTGGAAGGCTGCTGAACCTAAAAGCCAACCAGTGATTGGCATATTTCCAACTTCAAATTTCGAATTCCATATTTCACGTATAGAACTGGTGGTACCCTTCAAATACGACAGGTGAACTACAAATTTTGTTCTTAAGTGTCAATATAGAAGGGTTCTACACTCGGACAATAATTCATCCAAACAATCTATCCACTCATGTTAATTTCATTTGAATACTAGATCTATTCAAAATATTTGGTATTATATTGGAATAGACACAGTACAAAAACTTTCAGCCTATTTTAAAGTATGGAAATAATAGTTATGAATAATTTCTTTTAGTCTCTCTACAAATCCAATAGTTGGTTGGCACGTATTTGGCTGTTTGTAAACTCAGCAAGGGAAAAAGCTCCCAGGGGGTACTGCAGCCCTTTAATAATAATAATAATAAACTTTATTGTAGCACGTGAAAGTACAAAGATCGACAAATTCAAGAATAAAAATTGATTGTGCCACAAAGGGCGAGGTTTAGGCACTGGGCCCATTCTTACACCTAACCCAAACCATCATGTAATTATGTACAATGTCAGCAGACAATAGCAAACACTAAAGTAAACAAGAAGATGGGATACAGTGGGGGTTGGGGGAAGGGGGGGGGGAGACAGAGGAAAAAAAAGAAAAAGAAGGGAAGAAAAAGAGTGGAAGAGGGATGGTGACCAAGTTATGAATTAAACAAGTGACAGAATAATTGAGCTTTGAAAGTTCCAACACTAGAACAAGATTTAATGACTTCGGGCAAATCATTCCATAACTTCATGCTCTGAACCAGAAACGACGTTTGGTATTTAGTAGTGCGACAGCGAGGGGGAGTGAAAGGGCGGCCATGACTGAATCTTGTTGGATAACTGTGATCAGCCAGTGCAGAATTAAATAAGGTAAACAAATAAAATGGTTCTTTGTAATGCAGAGACTTGTACACAACTGTGAGAGAATGTAAAGAACGTCTCTGAGCCATAGGGAGCCACTTGATAGTTTTAATATAGTCTCTTACACCGTCGAACTTTTTAAGATTAAAAATGAAACGTATACACGCATTTTGGATCCTCTGAGTCTGATTGAGGGAGGATTTGGTGGCGTTAAAATAAACTGTATCACAGTAATCCAACAATGGAATAACTAAGGCAGAGGAAAGTTTAACTTTGGTCCTAATGCTCAGAAAATGTTTAAACTTAGAAAGAAATCTAATCCTTTGCATGGCAGCACGACATTGTGTATGAATATGCGACTCCCAAGTTAGGCACTGATCGAAGATAATGCCGAGGTTTCTAGTAGAATTGCAAGTTTTAAGCGTAGTATTATTAACAGATATAGTATTATAATGACTGAGATCGTAAATAGGATATTTTTGAAAAAGCTGATGTGATCCAACAATGATGTGCTGGCACTTATTAGCGTTAAGTGCCATTCCATTAGCCGTAGACCAATTATGGACATTAGAAAGTAGCCCCCAAAACCCAGTCCTACCTCACTCAGCAATTCGGAATCCATTTGAGCTACAGTGATAAGCTTTGGTAAAGCAAAATAACAGTAATAAGGGCTATGAATCCACCGCATTGGTAAGATGGAATCGATCTGGGGAGGGGTCGAAAGAATGGAGGCGTGGGGGGGGGGGGGACGACTTAGCTCTCCCCAACCCCATGTTGGTGATGTTCTACATCGTACCGCGTCCCATACCAGAATTGGATTTCACAAGAAGGGATCCACAAAGGGAGCCTCTGGTTGTAAACCCGTAAGACCAACTGGTTTCGATAAAAATGGATTGAAATAAAGCACTGTATGGTTCAAATTGGCCCGATTGATTAAAGGAGTTGCTACTGCATGAGGTAAAATGGTTATTTTGTGCACCTGGTGCTCCAGCACACTTCAGAATTACTGTCCGACATCTTCTGGGTAATGTGTACTGTAACCGGTGACTGGTGTATTGGTAGAGGGGCAGGGGTGGGGGGCTATCGCCTGGCCCGCACTTTCCCTACACTGTAATCCCCTTGACTTTTACCTTTGGGGGCATTTGAAGACAATCATCTACAGCCAGCCAGTCCCAGATATTGAGATGCTGGGTGAGCGGATAGTGGCTGGTTTAAAATCCGTACAAAATACCCCTGGAAAAACTTGAACGGGTACGGCAGTTAATGGGACACCGCTTAGAACCATGCACCGGGGTTGGAGGGGGGGGGGGGGCCATTTCGAAAATTTATTTTAAATATGCCATTATCTTCGTAGTTTACTGGGTGTCCCCAAACACTGCGAGATCTCATACTGTGTTGTACTACTGATAATGCAGTTATGAATCCCCATTCTGTATCATTGACACTCGTATGGTTTTTGAGGATTGGAAGGTCGCAAGTTGACCCCTGCGTGGTACCTTTGGGGGAGGACTCCAAAGGCAGTTAACATGGGCGCTGATTGGGAGCATGTGATAGAAACCCACAATAGTATACGTTTGACCTGTGATAGCCAACTGGTTGCTGCGTATTACATACATAAATCATAGTTTTGTTTGTTCAGTTTGAACCATTCAGTGCTTTCTTTCAATCCATTTTTCTCGAAACTGGTTGGTCCTGCGGGTTTACAACAAGAGACTCCCTTTATGGTCCTTTTCTGGGGAATCCATTTCTGGTATGGGATGTGGTACGACAATGAATATCAGCAACATGGGAGGACGAAGTCATTCCCCCCCCCCCCCCCAACTACCATTGCGGCCTCTCCATGAGTGGATTTCATCTAGCAAATGCGGTAATTCTAGCCCTTCTTATCGTTATTTGGCACTCCAAAGCTTATCACTGTAGCTCAAACAGATTCAGAGTTATTGACGTTTTGGTGGCCACCTTCGAAGGCTGCAGTGCCCTTAGGGAGCATTTCCGGACTCAATGTTTATGGTACCTTTTATCCTCCTACCTGTGTGTCATAGAAGCCACTCCTTTAAGTTTGTGCTTAGGGTTTAGAAACACCCTTTATATAGATATATGAAAGCAACAGAACGAATCTTACAGTTAAACGAGGACACAAACTCTTTGTCAGCCGGCATAAACAACAACAAAGAATTCTGACAGTCGGGTAACATATATGTGTATCAGTTAGGCATGGTTTATTGCACTTGTCTATCTAAGGCTCTACAACTAAAGACTAAATGCTAATTTCACAAAAATAAAATCTTCCACGAGGAGTAAAAAGTTGAAATTAAGCAGTTAGCTCCATTTTAGCCATGTGACGTGCCTTTTGCTGGTTTGGAGGTAAGAGGAAGTGTGAATTCAGTCACCAGTTGAGAACAATGATGATAATAATCTTTTGCTTACAACTATGAACATAACGTACGCAATTACACACTCTGACAACACAGCAAGAAAAGAATATTTGCTTACTCATGGCTTAAAGGGACGGTAGCGCTTCTTCATACACGCGAAATCGCGTAACAATATAGGCCAGCGAGCCGAACGTGCGGATTGATACTCAGTCGTAATATCCGCCGGCCGGAAGACGCGTGACGTCAAGCATGAATCAGCGCCAAGGCTAACTGAGTTAATAGCAGCTAACGCAGCTTCAATCCCAGTTTGCCTTGGCTCGCGCATTGATAGCGAAAACGTAAACAAACCAATGCGGTAGAAATCCCCCACATTGCAAATGCATTCTGCGAATGATGTAACGCTAATAATATTGCCAAAAAACTATTCCAGTTTCTATGGTGTTTTTCTCGCGTGTTTCTGTTGAGATACCTCGAGTATATTTTTGTGTAAAGTTACTAAGGACATGCTAAGTAGGTTGGTAAACTTTTTTTTGGAGGAGCTGCATCAAACTTGTTGGCTTAAAAACAAATTACTGTCACTGTCATCATGAAATCCTTGTTGTGTAATTACCTCATTTTATCCGTTCCTGCTCCCTTTCCCCTCCAACCAAAGAAATCTACCCTACTCCCCACCCAAAAACGTGTGGTACGACAACAAAAATTGACACTTTCGGAAATGAGTGGGAGCGGACGTGGAAAGTATATAAGCAACGGGGAAGGGTTTTTTGTGTGTGTGTGTGGGGGGGGGGGGGGGGAAGAATAGGGTCGTTATCGCCATATCGACTAACGTTCAAGTATTAAACAAATTAGGCCTGAGGGAAATAAGTTTGGTTGCCGTAACATTGAAATAAAACTGGAAAGTCGGTGAAGCATTTTATTTTATTTATTACTTTATTTTATCCTACATGTAAATAAGAGTTGCTACTCGTTCGAATTCAGAAAACATAATGACAGTGTCATCACAAAGTTCATGTGTGCCGTTACCTTCCCCCCATCCAAACGGAAGAAGTTCTTTCTTCATTCCACGCCATTCATAAGTTGGGGTATAACAACTGTATAAATGAAACTTTTGGAAGTGGGTGGGTGGGTGGGTAACGGCACACATGAACTTTGTGATGACACTGTCATTATG